>CAUYRH010097345.1:0-11240 GCA_963574655.1 Perodicticus potto
TGTCTTCATATAGTGATTAAAAGGCCATGAAAGCTATGTTAAATAGTTCAATGAAAATATTTCAGATTGTATATGAAGTCTGCACATTGTGCCCCATGATTGCACCAATGTACACAATTATGATTTAATAAAAATTAAAAAGAAAAAAAAAAAAGATACCAGGAAAATCATAGACTAGTCCCCAGCTGTCATGGAGAAATGATGCCAACGATCAGACCCCAAACCAGGAGCCTCTACTTGTTGGTGAAACACACTTATGAGAGGTCAGAATTCCAATTTCGCCAACACTTCAGCTGTCGCTCTAGAGCTGCTCTGTTCATTAAGGTAGCCACAAACCATGTGCGGCTGTTTAAATTAATTCAGATTAAATACAATTAAAACTCCAGTGTCTCATATTTGCCACTTTTCAAGCAGATGCATGTCCTCTATGGGACAGCGTACCCTATAGGCCATTTGCAAGCATCCTCCCAGAGATTCTACCGGACAGCATCAAATCGAGATTGCTTTGAAAGACCCGCAAATTATTCTTTCTAAAGGAAGGGCTGGAATAGTCTGGATATTCTTTTAATGAAAGAGTGAAAAGCAGTCTGTATCTGATTTGATGTTAGCAACTACATTAGACCGCGTTTCATTCCACAGAAGGGGAAACAAGTTTTGTCAGATTTTTCGTAAAACTGACCAGTCAGAAAGGTTCTGTTAGCCCCCAGATCCCAACTTGGGTTTCAGTCTGTGGGCGTGACACCTGTGCCAGTAAACTCTGACTGTGTAGATTTCTAACCTATGAGTTAGAGTTAACCCCAGTTCCTGCTTTTGTGTGTCTCTACCTCACCCAAAGTGTGTATTGCCCGGGGCACTACAGATAGGGAAAATAGGAAACAAAGTATCTGGAAATAACAGCAGCTGCCAATTACTGAATCCTCTTCCCAGCTCCAACTGTTACAGACCTAATCTCTGTCATTCTCTTGCTAGCCCTAGAAAGCCTGTGGGATTATACCCACAGCACAGATGACCCACCTTCGGCTCACAGAAGTGAAGCCACCTACCCAAATCTACACGGGTAAATAAATACAGAGTATGAATTTGGACCCCTCCCATCCCAAAACCTACATCTAGCTGCTGCTTCTGCTTTTTCTTGGAGACAAAGTCTCACTCTGTTGCTCTGGGTAAAGTGCCTTGGCATCATAGCTCACAGCAACCTTAAACTCTTGGGCTCAAGTGATCCTCTTGCCTCAGCCTTCTGAGTAGGGGGGCTACAGGTGCCTGCTACAGTGCCCGGCTATTTTTAGAGATGGGGTCTCGCTCTTGCTCAGGCTGGTCTCAAACTCCTGAGCCCAGGTGTGAGCCATCCTACCCAGCCCACATCTGGCTTCTTACTGTAATTTACCTATGTGAACAGTAGTGGTGGAGAGACTTTGATTCCAGCATGAAAACACTTTTGACTCAGCCCAGTGGAAAGTTTGTCATGCTGTTCATCCAGGGGATTAGGATTACAGTAGGCTAGCAATCAACTTTATGCTAATGATAGACACATCTGAGGTGGGGTGGAGACTAGGAAAGAATAACAAGCATAGGAGGGCAGAGGAAATGTTTAAAAAAACAAAACAGGGGCAGCACCTGTGGCTCAGTGAGTAGGGCGCCGGCCCCATATACCGAGGGTGGCGGGTTCAAACCTGGCCCTGGCCAAACTGCAACAACAAAAAAATACCTGGGCCTTGTGGTGGGTGCCTGTAGTCCCAGCTACTCGGGAGGCTGAAGCAAGAGAATCGCCTAAGCCCAAAAGCTGGAGGTTGCTGTGAGCTGTGTTACTCCACTGCCCTCTACCAAGGGCCATAAAGTGAGACTCTGTCTCTACAAAAAAAACCAAAAAAAGGCCAGGAGTGTGGTCTACACCTGTAATCCTGGCACTCTAGGATGCCGAGGCGGGTGGATTGCTTGAGCATGAATTTGAAATCAGCCTGAGCCAAACTAAGACACTGTCTCTACCAAAAATAGAAAAACTAAGGCAAGAGGATCGCTTGAGCCCAAGAGTTAGAGGTTGCTGTGAGCTATGACACTACGGCACTCTACCCAGGACAACAGCTTGAGACTTTGTCTAAAAAAGAAAAAAAAAAATAGAGAAACTAGCTTGGTGTAATGGCCCATGCCTGTAATCCTAGCTACTTGGGAGGCTGAGGCAAGAGGATCACCTTAGCCCAAGAGTTTGAGGTTGCTGTGAACTATAACATCACAGCACTCTACCTAGGGCAACAGAGTAAGACTTCATCTCAAAAAAACAAAGCAAAACAGGCTCGGTGCCTGTGGTTCAAGTGTCTAAGGCACCAGCCACATACACCTGAACTGGTAGGTTCGAATCCAGCCTGGGCCCACCAAACAACAATGATGGCTGCAACCAAAAACTAGCCAGGCGTTATGGTGGGTGCCTGTAGTCCTAGCTACTTGGGAGGTGGAGGCAGGAGAATAGCTTGACCCCGGAGTTGGAGGTTGCTGTGAGCTGTGATGCCACAGCACTCTACCGAGGGTGATAGCTTGAGGCTCTGTCTCTAAATAAATAAATAAACAACAACTTGCCAATCATATATGATAAAGTTGAAAAAATAAATAATATATCTTAGAGTACTTTCTAGACACCAGGTAATGTCCTGTTTTTTATAATGAGATATAAATAAGCATATTTATATCATAAGTCTATTATATATAAAGATAAAATATAAACATTTATGTATAAATAAAGGTACATATATATGATTTTTCAAAGTTACCATTTTACCACATTTATTTTGTTATTCTCTCTCTATGTGTAAATATTTTTTCTGAACTGTTTGGAAGTCATTGGCAGACATTGCCCCTTTGCCCCTAAAGAGATGCCAGTGTGTATTTCCTCGAACCAAGGACCTTTTCTACGTAATCATAGTACATTCATGAAACTCTGGAAATTAACACTGAACATAAGTGATCTCATTTACAGATTTTATTGAGACTTTGTTAACTGCTGCAGGAATGTCTCTTGCCGCAGAAAAAAAATCCTGGACTGTGCACCGCCTGTCCCTTTTTGCCTGGAACAGAAGCTCTGTTTTACTTTGTGGTTCATGGCCTTGATATTTTTGAAGAGTAGACATCAGTTATTTTGTACAATGTCACTCAATGGGGGCTTGTCTGCTGTTTCCCCATGATTAGATTCAGTTTATACAGGTGTTGCTGGATTCTGCGGGAGTGACGCTGTGTGCTGTTTCAGAGTCGCACATCAGGAACACCATGTCTCTTTGCCCTGTGACTAGTGATGTTAACTTTGATCACTTGGTTAAAATGCCACGTTTTTCCTATTTTATTTCCCTCTGTGGAATTAATAAGTATCTTGTGGGGGAGGTAATTTGGGATGAGATATATATCCTCTTATTCCTCAAATTTGCACCCAGTAGCTTTAGCACCCATTAGCGATGCTTGTCTGAATCAATGATTATTATGATGGTTGCCAAATGTTCAGAGTCTTTCATTCCTAACACACTCATTAGTTGACTTTTTCTCTCTTTTTTAAGACAGTCTCACTCTGGTATCCAAGCTGGAGCACAGTGGCATCAGCCTAGCTCACAGCAACCTTAAACTCCTGGGCTTAAGGGATCCTCCTGCCTCAGCCTCCCAGTAGCTGGAATGAAGGTGCCCACCACAACGCTTGGCTTATTTTTTCTATTTTTGGTAGAGATGGGGTCTTCCTGTTGCTCAGGTTGGTCTTGAAATTAGTTGACTTTTGACTAGAAGGAAGAGCTTTCCCTTCTTTCTTTATTTATATCAGTATGGACTCAGATTCATCAATATGGATTCTTATTTATTCAGTAGGTTATAATACTTCACCATTACTATTTAATTTGATCCTCAAATTGTTGCAGATTTGGTCATAGGGAACCTCTTCTAGATGTCTTTCCATGGTCTTTGACACACCTCATCATTCTTTGACTATTTTCTTACTTTCTAGATAACCTGTGTTTTTTTTTTTTAATTTCAGATTAATATGAGGGTACAAACAATTAGGTTAAAAACACAATTTTTTTTTTTTTTTGAGACAGAGTCTCAAGCTGTCCCCCTGGGTAGAGTGCCGTGGCATCACAGTTCACGGCAACCTCCAACTCCTGGGCTCAAGCGAGTCTCTTGCCTCCGCCTCCCAAGTAGCTGGGACTACAGGCGCTCGCCACAACGCCCGGCCATTTTTTTTGGTTGCAGCCGTCACTGTTGTTTGGCGGGCCCGGGCTGGATTCGAACCCGCCAGCTCAGGTGTACGTGGCTGGCGCCTTAGCCTGTTGAGCCACAGGCGCTGAGCCCACAATTTTTTTTTTTTTGATCACCAATGTTTCAGAGATGAAAAAAGTGAGGCACAGAGAGATTGAAAACTCGCTTAAGTTACGCCGATGGCAGCTGACAGGACTAAGGTTTCAGTTCAGGCTGTGTGGTTACAAAATCTAAGCTCTTAACCATTCCCCTCCTCTGCCTCTTCAGGAGGAGGAGAACCATAACTCCTTGTTCATAGCCACATCGGCCCACCACCCAGCATAATATTTGTCCCACAGTAGATTTTTTTTTTTTTTTTTTGAGACAGAGCCTCAAGCTGTCACCCTGGATAGAGTGCTGTGACATCACAGCTCACAGCAACCTCCAATTCCTGGGCTAAAGTGAGTCTCCTGCCTCTGCCTCCCAAGTAGCTGGGACTACAGGCACCCACCACAACGCCCGGCCATTTTTTGGTTGCAGCCGTCATTGTTGTTTGGCGGCCCGGGCTGGATTCGAACCCCAGGTGTACGTGGCTGGCGCCTTAGCCCGTTGAGCCACAGGTGCCGAGCCAAAGAAATATTCTTAAATTAACACATTCAAGTTCCTGCTGTTCATGGGGCTACCCACTTACTGCAGTGATGATTCTGTACCTGAAAATATGGCAGCATGATTTTTTCTGGTATAACTCATGGACACAGTGGCATACTCTTGTGAATATACATAGTGTTGGAAAATCACGATATTTTGTGGTAGATTGAGAATCTGAAAACCCATCCTCCAGTCCTAGCTATGCTATAAATTATGTGGTTGACCTTGTGCTGTCACTTAATCTCTCTGGGGCATAGTTTGCTTTTATATATAAAGTCATGACGGTATTACATTACTGGCGAGGACCTTTTCAGCTATAAAATTATACAATATTGTGACTTGTTATTTGGCAACAGCCAGAAATCAGTGTTGAAACTGGGGGAATAGTGTTTATGTTTAGAAAGAAAAATCCTTACAAAGTCATTCATTCATTCAACAAACATTGTTTGAGTGCCTACTGTGTGCCAGGCCCTCTCTTCAGCACTGCCTTTATGGAACTTAAATTCTAGCTGGAGAAGACAACAATGGACAGCCAATATAAGCAATCAATCAATTATATAGCACTACAATATATTACAGGGTAAGTACAATGGCAAAGTAGAGTAAGGTAATGAGGATGAGGAGCATGGCAGTTAGGGGAGTGGAGAGGGCTGGGCAGGGGCAGTGGTAAATAGAGTAGTCAGAGACAATCTCATTAAGAACATGAGACTTATGCTAAGACTTGAAGAAGGAGGAGTTAATCAATGATATGTAGTGGAAGCATAATTTAGACTAAATATATAGATACAGCAAAGCCCCTGCGATAGGACTGTGCATATTTTGTTTGAGAAGCTGAGACCCCAGTGAAGTTGCCTAAGCCAGGAGCAAGAGGTGGGAAAGAAGGTACTATAACAAGGCCAATCGCGGAGGGCCTGGTGAGTGGTTTTAAGGACTTGGCACATTTTCCAAGTGGGATGGGGGCCATTGCAAGGCTTTGAACGGAAGAGTGCTTTGATATGATTTATATTTATACAGAATCATCCCAGCTGCTCTGTTGAGAACAGTGATGGGAGAACAAGTGCAAAAGCAGTGAGACCATGCTATTTTTGCTTATGTGTTGTGTAGAGTACCCATGAAGCTGATACCCAAAAGGTTGTAACTGTGATTTGCTGAGTGCACACTGGAAGAAGTGAATAATCTTTAAAATCAATTGTGATAGTTATATCCCACAGATATTTAGTCTCTATATTCCCAGGAAATTCTGCTTAAGCCAATGATAAAACTTTCACAAGTGAAGATAACAATCAGTATTTAAAAGTATTGTTAAGTATATAATCACTTTTTCCAGCTCAGAGATATATGGTATTTCAGGAGGCAGGAAACCACGTACTCATAATAGAAAGACAACTAACTGTTCTTTGTATTCTTGTGTCTTTGATATAAGGTACTCTTGCCCACTCTTCAATGTGTTTCCTATTGTCACCTTGCTCTTTTTATAACAAACTATCTTTCTCCCGCCTTGTTCAATAAACATTAAGCCCACTACCATTAATTTCTGTCCTAGGAAGAAAGAAATTAAGACCTCTCCATTGCCTGGTAAAGCTATGGTTCTGGCTTTAACAAATAATGTGAAATCGTTGCCCTATAATTGCTGTTTTTCAGAGTATAACTTTGAGCTCACAATTACTCAGTAATTATCACAAAGCTTGACTGAGATAAGCTTATTTTTATTTTTATTTTTTTTTTTGAGACAGAGCCTCAAGCTGTCACCCTGGATAGAGTGCTGTGGCATCACAGCTCACTGCAACCTCCAACTCCTGGGCTCAAGCGAGTCTCCTGCCTCTGCCTCCCAAGTAGCTGGGACTACAGGCGCCCGCCACAATGCCCCGCCATTTTTTGGTTGCAGCCGTCATTGTTGTTTGGCGGGCGGGCTGGATGCGAACCTGCCAGCTCAGGTGTATGTGGCTGGCGCCTTAGCCCGTTGAGCCACAGGCGCCGAGCCAGCTTATTTTAAATATTGTCAGTACTCCATATCCTGTTTCAGAAATCTAAATCAGCACCTTCCAATAAGACTTTCTGCATTTATGGACACATTCTTGATCAATGGTGTTCAACACTGTAGAACCAGCCATAAATGACTAGTGAGAATTTGAAGCATAGCTAGTGTGACGAAAGAAATGAAATCCAGACTCAGTGCCCATAGCTCAGTGAGTAGGGCACTGGCCACATACACTGAGGCTGGTGGGTTCGAGCACGGCCCGGGCCTGCTAAAGAACAATGACAACTGCAACCAAAAAATAGCCAGGCATTGTGGCGGGCACCTGTAGTCCCAGCTACTTGGGAGGCTGAAGCAAGATAATTGCTTAAGGCCAAGGGTTTGAGGTTGCTGTGAACTTTGATGCGACAGCACTCTACTGAGGGTGACATAGTGAGGCTCTGTCTCAAAAAGAAAAAAAAAAATGAAATCTAAATTTTATTTAATTTTATTTATGTTAGACTATACATCAGATGTTCCTGCTGCATATTGTTTTAGTATCTCCTAGAAATCCTTCTCTTGAATATTCATTGATATTACACCGCAGCCATTTTTTAAGGACATTGAAAAGAAGCAGTCCTATGAAATCCATTGCTGTATTCACTGAAAGGAAGTGGTTGAGCTCATTGGTAATTGAGTAACACAGATAGAATCCTATTACTTTGGCCTCAATACTAGGAATATAAACGGTTGTTCTAAAAGATAGTCCGTATTATGAAACTTACTGGGTTACATCTTTAGGGCAGCATAGAGCCAAACAGAAATCCATGTTTTGCAAGTACATAGTATATAAAGCCATGTGGGCTATGCTCTGTGTGCTTATTTTATTTTATTTTATTTTATTTTTTTGTAGAGACAGAGCCTCAAGCTGTCACCCTGGATAGACTGCCGTAGCATCAAGCTCACGGCAACCTCCAATTCCTGGGTTCAAGCGAGTCTCTCGCCTCCACCTCCCAAGTAACTGGGACTACAGGCGCCCACCACAATGCCTGGCCATTTTTTGGTTGCAGCTGTCATTGTTGTTTGGCGGGCCCGGGCTGGATTTGAACCCGCCAGCTCAGGTGGTGCCTTAGCCTGTTGAGCGCCGAGCCTGCTTATTTTATTCTTAACCTCTTTATCCTATTGTTTCTGTTCTTATATCTATCCACTTTGCATATTTTTGTGCTTATTTTAAATGTTATGTGATGGTATTGTATTCATTTCTGTATTCCCCAAACAATCAGGATAAAAATACATTAAAATCCTGCCTTTTCCAGAAAATGTATTCAGTCTTTTTCTTTAAAGTGCTGACTTCCCAAGTCCTTCATTATTATGATTATTTTTGCTTTTATCTAAATTATTTCCAAATTCTACATATGTCGCGTCAATTCATGAAACTATGACACTCACAACACCCTAGAGATGAAAATGACAATTGGAAGAGAATAATCTTAAATGTAAGTCAGGTTAGATTACAGTTCATTCATTTCAATATCATTCTTGCGATGTTACTATAAAATTTTGATATTTAAAAAAGTTTCATATAAATTTATGTTTGGGAAGATCTTGAGTTATACTAAGAAGATAGCATGGTCTCCCAGGGTTGAGAGCACGGTTGTTTTTAGAATAAGAACCATTTCAGAAAATGTACAAGAGTGGTTTTAAAAATGAGTTTTTGCAATATCCCCGACTCTGTGACTTAGTAATCATTAACTAAAATTCACCTGTCCTTGATTGAGTTTATTTTAAGATTCTTTTTAAAAATAATCACATTTCTACATGGATCTTTTTCAGCTCCTAGATGCAAACAAAGTGATAAAGTTTACGATATGGTTCTGTCATCACAGTTCTTGAGAGTTTGCAAAAGTTTGAATCAGTTACTTTAGTCTCTGGCCTAATGAAAATTCTATTTCTTACTTCACAAAATAGCCCTCAACTTGTTATGCATAAGTGAGCTGGTTGAAGGGTACAAATTCTTCATTTGACTGGTCATCCTCACAACATGGATTAGGTACTTGGGTCCATCACTCTGAAACCTATTCACAAGATGAGAGTTGGTGTCTGAAGATGTGTTCCAGTGTTCTATAGAGCAGTGAATTGAGGGAATAAAAAGCTGAAGATTTGAAGCAAATGAATATTCTAGAGCTGTGATTTTCAACTGGTGTGCCATGGCACACTGGAGTGCTGTGGGAGGATCTTAGATGTGCTGTGAAAACTTTTAAAGATCATTAATGAAATTATTTTCAAAAAAAGTTCAAAGCACAGTAACTATACATATCAAAACTAAAATCTCGGGCGGACCTAAGATTTCGTGACAGGTCCATAGATGGTGCAATTTGACAAGGAGTTGCTGATGAACGCTGATATCTGTTGAAATCATCTGTAGTCAATGAAGCCGGATGACTCAGCAATCCCTCCTTGTACCTGAAGTATTTCGGAGGTACTGCTCATACTGAATGTGTTGTACAGTTCTGTCTAGATTTGAAACAGCCAAGTAGTTGGACACAATTACCTTGAAGATCCTACTTTTGAAAATTTTCCGAGAGTGTTTAATTAATATCGGTATTTATTTTTAAAAGCATAAGTTGTTTATTTACCTTTGTGATTTTTATTATTTTTGATTTGGCATTTGTATTACATAGCATTCAATTAAAATGGACAGGTTTTAGCAAAGAAACAAAAATTAGAAGATGACGCTAGTGCATCAAGTATTGCTTCATCCAGTACAAATTTTGGCAACTAAATTAAAAACAATCGGGCATCAAGAAAATGAGGATTATTTATCATTTGATTTCATATGTAGTAAAGGAAATCCACCACGTCCCACATGTGTAATTTGTGGTGAAACATTAGCAAATGAAGTTACGGTTCCTAGCAAATTAAAGAGACATTTACGATCCAGACATTCTCACTTGTCCAAAAAGCTGGTGGACTATTTCAAACACCTGGCACACAGTAATACTAAACAAGCAAAAATATGGACCAAAAGCAATGACATTAGCTAAAGCACAAGAAGGGAGTTATGCAGTTGCAGAAATCCTAGCTAGGAAAAGGAAATCCTAAAAAGTTGCAGAATCCATTATTTTACCAGCTGGCTATGCAATTATAAAATCAATGTTTGGAGAAGAATATGAAGAGTAAATTTTAAGAATTTTGCTTTCAGATAAAACAATTTCTTGGTATATTAACAACATATGTGAAAATAGAAAATTTCAGGTAATATCTCACCTCAAAGAAGTAAACATATTTGCAATTCATTTGGCTGAATCTACTGATATCAGTGGTAAACCCCAACTTTTAGCATTCAGTAGATCTGTCTATAAAGAAGAAATCATAGAGCAGTTTTTATTTTGTTGACAACTCCAAACAACAACAAAGGTCCAAGATATTTTCTATTTGATCAATAATTACTTTAATGCTAATAACTTGTCTTGGGATTCCTGCCTAAGTACTTGCATAGATGGAGACCCATCTACATCCGGTGGCATAAAAGGATTTGTGCACTTGTGCAAAGAAAGAATCCACAAATTATTTTTACACACTGTTTTCTACACAGAGAGGTGCTAGTGTCAAAATCATTAGTGCCCGAATTACAAAAGGTTCTAGATGACACAATTAAAATTATTAATTCTATAATAAGCAGGCCATTGCAATCAAGATTATTTGCAGAATTATGTTCCTCAATGGATGCTTCTCATAAGCAGCTCTTACTGCATATGGAAGTGAGATAGTTACCTCGAAGAAGAGTTCTATCAGGAGTTTATGAATTAGGAGAAGTATCAACCTTTTAAAAGATGCAACATTCTAAATTAGGCAATTTACTTTGTGATGAGGTTTGGTGTGATAAAGCTGCATTTCTTGAAGATTTATTTTGGTGTTTGAATACTCTTTGTAAGAGTATGCAGAGAACTCCTGAAAATGTTCTCACATCTGCTGATAAAATTAATGTTTCCAGAGAAAAATTACTACTCTGGTAGGAAAAGATTAAAAGAGAAAATGCAGTAGAAATGTTTGAACTAGTGAAAGATGTAAAATGAATAAAATCTTATTGAGCAAATTTTACACACTTTAGACTTATTGTGTACAAATTTTGAGAAATATTTTCTTGCACCTACACTTGACATAACATCTCTAGATTGGGTGAGAATCCATTTAGGTGAATGTACATCAGCAAATTTAAATCTTACAGAAGAGGAAGAGTTAACAGAAATAAGAAATGACAGAGGATTGCAATGAAAATTTCAACAACAGATATTACAACCTTTTGGTTATCTCTCAAGGGTGAATTTCCAAATATTACCAAAAAGGCAATAGAAACACTTCTTCCATTCTCAACGTCATATTTGTGTGAAGCAAGCTTTTCTGCAATGAATAATATTAAAAACAAAAATCGATCATGGCT
>CAUYRH010097347.1:0-52403 GCA_963574655.1 Perodicticus potto
GGGGAAAGACCGGGAGAGGAATGGAGAGAGCTTCTCTCACCCCACTTGAATTCTCTCCCTCTACCAGGAGCTTTAGTGTTTTCTGTATTCTTTTCTGTAAATCAATTCTGTCTTACCACTGAGGGGTGAGGGTGGGGGGAATAATGTAATGAGAATAATAAAATACATGCATTCAAACTCCTGGCCTCAAGCAATCTCTCACTATAGCTTCCTGAGTCCTTGGGATTACGGATATGAGCCACCATACTTGGCTATATTTTTGTTATAAATAGCTTATATATGTTAATGTATGTATTAAGTGATGTTTCAAAACACTTCTTAAAAATTGCAATATAATATTGGCTTTGCATGATACATATAATCCGTACTCTACTTTTATATGTAAGCCTTATTTAATCCACAAATCCACTTTACCAATAAGGAGACTAAAATAAGATTAAATAACATTATTAAATTGCTTAATAACATGATTAATCAAATAACCTAAACTATACCACCTAAATACATACTTACTTTAAATGACAGATATAAAAGCTCCTTGTTGAATATAACTGATGCAAGTCTGCTTTGATTACTTGGGCAATTTCAAAGCATGTCGGTATTACATTAATGCATACTTATCTGACCAACATGCATTATAAAATATCATAAGATTATTGCTAATTATTTTTCAGTATTTTCAGTCAGAATTAAGAAATCTTCATCCTTTGTATAAAAATAGGGTGGCATACTAAAACTCACTAATATACAAGAGTCCATGCATCTATTTGAACATCCTTCCTATTGATACTGGAAGTCACTGAAATAAATAATATTTCACTTAATAAACACTAGCTTTGGAAAGCTTGATTACTAATTCATTTTGAACTTTTATTTACTCATCATTGAACAAGAATACAATTTTCTTTTCCAGATACAAGACACAAGATCATAAAAACTTAAGTATGTATATCTTTCCAGTAACAGGACCAGCTGCATAATAACAAGTATTAATTTTATTTCTATGAAGAGGTATATTCATTTAATTTTAAAATGTACTCATCTGGCTTATAAATTATTCTTTGCTCTGTACATGAAAAGCTACAAAATACTTAAATTCATGTATTTGTTTTCTTCTAGCCTCTACTAACATCTTTTTACCAGTGCATCAAATAACATTTCCTGATCTCAATCAGTAATATTCATAGAGAAAATTCAGTCTTCAATCACCAATTTATCCCTAAGAATTTTAAGTACAGGATGGGAATTTACCATGAAGCTTTCCAAAACTATAAGGCCAGTCAAATACACCATAAATTTAAAATATGCACAGTTGTATAAACAAATCAACACAAGGAGGGAATACCACAAAGCTGGCCATACAAGGAGAACTTTTTTTTCACATCACCTTTGAGAGGGAATATGTGATTAATTAGGCCAAAGGTATGCATTTACTTTTTTTTTGAGGTATGCATTTCTGAAACACAGTACTACTACTTTTTAAAACTACATTCCCTAGCATATCCCATCACATAGACAGCTTTGATGATTTTTTTTTAACTGAAATACAATTTTTCTCTTCTCTTTGACATGAAAGATCTCAAACTTCTCATTAAAAGAGTTATTTTGGCAATGTTAAAGGGCAGAGCAATTTTAAAATAATGCTTGTATCAGAAGTCTGTTTGGATACTTTGAAAGAGAGTAAATGAAGTGTCCTGGAGACTCTGTGAAAGAAAAAAGATCAGGCATTTTAACTGAAAAATGTTCCCAGCCAGTGATTCTTTCATCTCTAAATGCAAGAGGGAGACTGGGATTCAAAAGTTCATCCACAAAGCCTTACTCTGTCCCCTTTAGCGGTTATGCCTGTTACCTCATGTCAAGATTATATAAGACTGTTTTCTTCCATTAGGAAGAGTTCCTAAAATGGGCACTATCAAGGCTGGTAAAACTGAAATCTGACCTACTTTTTCACCCAAAGATTTCGATGGATTTTACGGTAATTCTTTCTATAGATGCAGCTCTCCGTCCTCCTTTCAAATAAACTGGTAGCTGAAACATTCTAGCAAGTGCTTTACTTTTAGGTATCAAAATAAAAACCTAAAAACATGCCCAAATTTCTCAAATGTTTATTTCCAATAGTGAAGTCCATATAGCACTTTCTCTATAGATCAGTATGACTATCGACTGTAAGTCTATAATGATCCTGTATAAACTTTTAAAAAAAATTATTCATTTGGAGTATACTAATAAAGTGTAAGTAAACTGATAAGTCTAACAAGTAAGTTTGATAAAAAAAACTAACATGAATTTTAAAACATACTTTATTTGAAAGAAAAAAATTATTTGTATTTACAAAGCTTGTAAATACATGTCATGTAGAGCCTTTTCTAGTCTCCTTTTAAAAATGCAGCATTACAGGCGGTGCCTGTGGCTCAAGGGAGTAGTGCGCCAGCCCCACATGCCGGAGGTGGCGGGTTCAAACTGAGCCCCAGCCAAAAACTGCAAAAAAAAAAAAAAAAAAAAATTGCAGCATTACATTGCTCAGAATGAAGGTTGATCAATTAATTAAAGTAGAAGGAATAAGACTTTTTAAAAAAAAGAAATTTAACTTTGAGCTCTTTAAAATTCCTAGTTGTTAGCAAATAAAATGAGAAATTCATTTCAGGTATCTACAAACCAATCACACAGCATCACATTTACAGACTTTTATGTCATTACTATGATCCAATTATAAATACTATTATCCTAAAATAATTCTGTAGAACCCACTATGAAGTTTGCAGAATTTAATTTCAAATAAAAGGGTAAAAATATGCAGGCTTAAGGAAATCAGATGTGCAAGACAACATAGCATGATGAACACATTTTATCATATTACAATTTACAGTAATAACTTTTTATATTTATTCATTTTTAAGATTGCTAACCTCATTTTCCTTAACTAAGGCTTTAAAGTTTAAAAATATGGCCTGTGTTCACTATGCTTAATTATCCACTTATCTACATTTTCCACTGAACAAAATGAGGATAAATTGGTTATAAATATTTATAAATAAAGGAAATAAAAAATTAACTCTATAGCTTTAAGCATACCTATAAAACTTTATACTATATATATATTTCAATAAGAGAAATAGATGAGATAAATACTGTAATAATGGACTTCAGCTTCATCAAAATAATAATCTTATTAACTAGACATTTATTACCCTAACATCAAGGCTTTTTAAAGAATAGGAAATTACTGTGTCCCTAAAAATCAAAGCAATATGAGACAAAAGCTTGCTATGTGTATTTCTTCTATTTGGCCAATATTAAGTGAAACCCCATGGCAAAAGTACTCAAAAACATATTATATTTCATATTTTCAAACAAAGCATAATTCAAGTCTAAGTTGAACTAGGTTTAAAGAATACCTTGGTAACTTTAAAATTCCAGCAACACAGAATAAGGATAAAAATAAACACAGTAATAATAATCTCAGGTTCATGGCACCAATCTTTAACTATTATTTTGCTGAGGTCTTTTGTATGTATGTTGTCAAAATTAATCACATAAAACATACATTAAGTAGTTTCTTCTTAAAGGCTGAAATAATAAGCCATGGTGTTCAATAAAAATCCTAAATGTAAAAATGCATAGTTATAAACACAAAACATTAGAATTTTATAAATTTATAAATAATTTTCATAAATGTTATAAATACCCTAGCATAAACACAATTGGAATAAAGGACCAGATAGGTAAACTTACAGCCTGTATTGGGGATTGGAAACCGTAAGTTAAAATTTATATTGAGACATCCATGCCCTTTGACATACTATTGCTATTTCAATATTAATGGTACTGTAATACATTTCAGAAAAAGAAAGGAGAGGAAAATAAATGAGGCTAAATTTACCACTACTGCTATAGACCAGTCAGAACCAGCAAATTGAGTTTCAATTTTCTTCCAAGTTCTTTCTTATATCATAAATGAATATGTTTATGCCATGACCTGGCTCACATGTATGAATCACTTTTTGAAGGTCTACCTATTATAAAAGGGCTGTGTCTTGTGTTTGTAACAAAAATATAACTCAGTTGAATTATAATCTCTATGGAGAAAATAAACATTCAATGTTAATCTATTTATAGTCACAAAAACTTAAATTCTTAGGAGGCTTTAAGGTAAAAGATAAAGCATGTGTTTTTGGCTCAGAAAACAGAAATCTAGGGAAAATTAGGATAAGCTAATTAAATTGAATGCACTCAAGACTTTTCTGTACTTTGTATCTATATAGAAAGAGAAAATATAAATTACAACATTTTTGCAATATACCTCTACCCGACTTCTTGCCTTCTCTTCGCCCAGACAGTGTATTATAGAAGGTGGCAGGATGACAATGACATAATGACAAACAGGAATGGAGTTAATGCAAATGCAGTGGGCCAATCTAACTTTTGAGAATATAATGACTTTTATGAATGTTTGACTCAAATTTAAGTAATTAAAAATATATTTGGACAGATTTAGAAACTTTTAAAAACTGCATTCATAACCATTCTCATTCAGATATTATAGCATCTAATCAAAAATATGCATATATATTTTTCCTAAATTAAAAAGCCTCAATTGCTTAGAAATTGATGTACTTTCCTCTGAAGATATCATTTGTGACAACAGAGGAAAAGAATTCATTTCCTAACTTCCCAGTTAAGAATACGATGGCCCCAATGTCTACAGATTCTGCTAAATAAGCAGCACTAAAGCACTGTGGCCCATATTATTGTCTTAGCCTAGAAAAGTTGGTGCTAACACCAAAGTGAAATTAATCTAAAACTCGTAAGTCTTAAAAATTTATGAGCGCATTACTGATACTTTAACACTTACGGCTATCGTAGCATATGTTTCCTAGAGCCCTGCCCGTCTGAAGCAGCACTTCCTGGTCTTTGCTAGTTAGCAGCTGCACCAGTGGTGAAATCAAACCAGCATCCACACATGGAATTCGCATAAATTCTGAAAATTAAATAATAATATTTAATTAAAAATGTAAAGATTCACAATTTACACACATCACCTCACTTAATAAATGCCTGCTTTTTATAAGTTTAAGGTAGATTAACACTTTAAGAGTCCGTTTCTATTCAAAAGTACCCTAGTAACAACCCTACTAAATACATGAAGTAAGCAAACACAAGTAGGGTCATAGTTTTCTTTACTGATAATCTCCACCATAAACCAAAGGGATTTTTCAATTAACTTTCATTATAATTAATTTTATCATTACCTTTTTATAATAACTGGCTATGCTTTGGAAGCGATATATGCTGGGGAAAACACTGGCAATGAGTTTTCCATAAGTCTGATAAAGTACAAACTATTTAATTGCCTATTTTTTTACTGTATGTTCTCTTAACAATCCAAAATACATTTTTTAAAAAGGTTTCAGTGAGTCATTAAAAACAACTACTCCTTTTCAGTTGGGAGGACCTGGTAAAACTGCCTACTCTGTAAGCTTTACTACTTTAATAAAATTTGTTTAGTGGATCACTCATATTTGCTACCATACCTATGCATTTAAAGGTTTAAAGCTCCAAATGTTAAGATTTCTTAAAATTCAAACTCATTTTTTTCTTTTCTTTATAGTATTTTCTTTACAGTATGCCATTCTCTATTTACTCCCCAAGGTACCTACACAGTTAGGATTAGAAGTAAACTTTTAAAAATATTGTCTCACAAAGGACCACTACAAAATTTAAGAATAATGAAGATTAGTAATTGATGATGAAAGTTCTCTAATAACCAATATTAGAATTATCATTTCAGACAATATGACTTACAATAAGGATGTTCTCCTCAATAAAGTTAATCAACAGAAAACTAATTCCACAACCTATAACCTGTCCTAGTAAAAAATCACTTATCTTTTCACTCTCACTCTTCCAAGGAGGTCTACTCATTTGTTTTCCATATACCTTCATAAGCAATTCTTCTCTTTTCTTTAATTTCCGAATTCTTGAGCACACTATATAGGGGTATCATGTGAGTAGTCTCCTCTGAAACGGCTTTACCCCCTAACATAGCTTGAAGTATTCCTTTCTGCCTAAAGAATTGCCGGGCATTATGGCGGGCACCTGTAGTCCCAGCTACTCGGGAGGTTGAGGCAAGAGAATCGCCTAAACCCAGGAGTTGGAGGCTTCTGTGATCTGTGTGATGCCATGGCACTCTATCAAGGGAGATAAAGTGAGACTCTGTCTCTACAAAAAAAAAACCAAACAAACAAACAAAAAAAGAATTTCATTCCTATCATGCTTAGTATCTATCTCTTTCTTGTCATTTTCTTACTAAAAGCCCCTTGTAATTTAAACTTTCAAGATTCACAGTATTTCCTACTTCCAAAACTAATTTAAGTTCATTCTTGACAGTTTTTTTTTTCTTTTCTGTAGAGACAGAGTCTCACTTTATTGCCCTTGGTAGAGTACCGTGGCGTCACACAGCTCACAGCAACCTCCAACTCCTGGGCTTAGGCAATTCTCTTGCCTCAGCCTCCCGAGTAGCTGGGACTACAGGCGTCCACCGCAACCCCAGCTATTTTTCTGTTTTGCAGTTCAGCCAAGGCCGGGTTTGAACCCACCACCTTCGGTATATGGTGCCGGTGTCCTACTCGATGAGCCACCGGCGTCGTCCCATTCTTGACAGTTTTAACTCTGCAGTATGAGGTATCCTACCACTCCTGCTGGGAAAACGTGCTATATACATACATGAATTCTATACCAGCTACAGGACATAACACATCAGTCTGCTTGTCTACTTCTTAAATTTATGGTAACTTTAGAATCTTTATATTTCAAATCTTAAATTAACATGCCACCAATTCAAATTAATCAAATTATTTTTCTTTTCACTGAGCTATGCCAACAGTGAGATCATTTCACCAATTGCTACAGCAAGAAATTTAGGAATAGTATGATTTAAACTCTTATTTCATAAATCAAACTTGTTTATCTTATTTTGTTTATTTTGTTATTGCTTAGCAACATCAATAAATTAGTATTCATCTTTGCTTTTATGTTCTAATATGGTTCTTATATGATACCAATTTTCCAAAATTTCACTCTACAAAAATAGCTTCATGTATTCTTAAAATGATGGAGGGCAAAAAATTATAGAAAAATTATGGAATCAAAACTGTTCTGAATTTCTTAGACATCAAAACATAAAGATAAAACAAACCTAGTATATTCCTCATCTTTTAGTCAACACTGTCAGTGTAAAAGTAACACTGTCAGTGTAAAAGTAACACTGAGGAAAGTAATTCTTTCTAAAATCTTGCTTTTCAGCCAATATACTTTTTCAACTGAAGAGTAGCAACCCTCCTAAGTTAATTTTAAAGACATGAAATTACTATCACTCAGATTTATATAGAAATAAGAAATTTATCAAGAATGTTTAGGCTCAGCGCCTGTGGCTCAACGGGCTAAGGCGCCAGCCACGTACGCCTGAGCTGGCGGGTTCGAATCCAGCCTGGGCCCGCCAAACAACGATGGCTGCAACCAAAAAAAATGGCCAGGTGTTGTGGTGGGCACCTGTAGTCCCAGCTACTTGGGAGGCAGAGGCAAGAGAATCGCTTGAGCCCAGGAATTGGAGGTTGCTGTGAGCTGTGATGCCACAGCACTCTATCCAGGGTAACAGCTTGAGGCTCTGTCTCAAAAAAAAAAGGAATGGGTAGAACAAAAATGGAAGGAGAGCCTGACTTTGCTGTCATGATTTGAGGTAGAATTCTGGACTCTGAGCATTTGGATAGGATTCTTGGGATCATCCAGTTTAAGCCATTGTGAATTGCTGGGAGATCCTTTAAAAGTTACTTAAAGGGTAATATTTTCAGATGGTGTGGCGTGAGAGTGGTCGCCTTAGATGAAAATGGAGACCAGAGAAGAGAGCATGTAGCACAGAGGAGGGGAAGGAAGGGGCAGTGGGGTGGATTCTAAGCTGTGTGTCAGGTAAGCACTAGGGTTGCAAGCCTGGGCCTGTTCTGCAGACCTGGCCTCTTTTCAAATCTTGTTGTAAACTCTGTGCTGTGCTTGGAATTTTATTTTTATTTATTTTTTTTTTGAGATAGAGCCTCAAGTTGTTGCCCTGGGTAGAATGCTGTGACATCACAGCTCACAGCAAACTCCAACTCCTGGCTTAAGCGATTCTCTTGCCTCAGCCTCCCGAGTAGCTGGGACTACAGGTGCCTGCCACAATGCCCGGCTACTTTTTGGTCGTAGTTGTCGTTGTTTGGCAGGCCTAGGCTGGATTCGAACCTACCAGCTCTGGTGTATGTGGCTAGTGCCTTAGCCACTTGAGCTACAGGTGCTGAGCCTGTGCTTGGAATTTTAATCTTTCATTCTTGTCTTACTCTCACTAGTTCTCTCCAGGCCTTGGAAAATTGGGAGAGGAGTAAAGACACTTGCCTTAGGATCCTGGCTGACATTTTAGGTCCAGTCTCTACTGCTTGCCAATTAATGACATTGGGCACATCTGGCTTTTCTGAATCTGTTTCTTCATCTTTAAAATAGATATACTGGCATTCCACATGCTAAGGGTTAAATGAACTTACGTTTATAGACACTTTTTCTTGGACCTTTCCTTTGGTTGTCAAATGTGAGGTTGTATGATTTGCCAGAGGCAGGAATGGAGAAGTAAAGTGCTGTAGCCACTAAGAGAATCCCTGGGAGGTTAGTGCTAAAGGAAGCTGAAGGCCATGCCTTTGTAACACTGGTGGGAAAGACCCAGGCAAGGCAATGGACTCTCCCAAGATATAGGGATGTATGTGGTGGGTGAGGAGGTGTAGTGTGGGCTGGAACTTTTTGAGTATTGATCTCTGTCCTCTGTTCTTTTACCCCCTGTAGGATGCTCTGGAGTTTTGGCTGGAAGCTGGTGTGGATGGGTTCCAGGTTCGGGATGTGGAGAATCTCACAGTGAGTTATCTTTCCACATGAGAGGCAAAACTTGTGTGAGAACAGAGTCAGCCAGGGCCTGGTAATATTTTCTATACCTTGAATCTTCTTTTTTTTTGTCTAGAATGCGTCCTCATTCTTGTCTGAGTGGCAGAACATCACCAAGAGCTTCGGTGAAGATAGGTAGGTGCCCGAGGCCACCTTCCTGACTCAGCTCCATTGTGGTAACCCCTCAGTGGAGCATTAGGCTCTAAGAAGTGGGGGAGAGGTTCCTAGTCTAGAGAACTTTCTTCAGCTCCACTCTTTCTTATACCAGTCTTGGCCTCTGCTTTCCCCTGTGCAGGCTGTTGATTGCAGGAACTGACTCCTCTGACCTTCAGCAGATTTCAAGCCTACTCAAATCTACCAAAGACCTGCTCTTGACCAGCTCGTACCTGTCAAAGTCCAATTTCACAGGGGAGCATGTAAAAGTCCTAGTCAATCAGTATTTGAGTGCCACTGACAGACACTGGTGCAGCTGGAGTGTGAGTACCATGCTTGTGGGAGGGGGAACAGAGGAACTTTTAGAGGAAAGTGTTGGGAGATACAGCGAGGGGCTATGTGTCTCACCAGACTGTCTGTCCCTGCAGTTGTCTCAGGCAGGGCTCATGACTTCCTTCTTGCCGACTCAACTCCTTCAACTCTACCAGCTGCTGTTCTTCACCCTGCCGGGGACCCCCATTTTCAGCTATGGGGATGAGATTGGCCTACAGGCTGCCCGTCCTGGACAGGTACTGCTTGTTGTCTGCACGGCAATATGGGGGAGGTTGAGTTCATGCATCTTATGATGGTTCTGTAGATGGTGGCAGATAGACTAGTCAGCAGCTGGGGCTCTGGGCAAATTGTTTCACCCCTGTGATACTGCATTTTTTATAGGGTTGTTAGGATTAAAGGAGACCATGTTTGCCACCATTCTTTCCTTTCTTCCTTCTTTGGACAGTGAGTACCCTGTGCTAGGATCTGTGCCCTCTAGGAGCTCATAGTTTAGTGAGGGAGCCAGATGGATAGACAGAGTGCATGGCAGTGAGTGCTGTGATAGGGGCATGTGTGCTACCATGAAGACATTCCTAGCTTCAGCCATAAGGTTAGAGTTGATACCTGACCTGATATTTATAAAATGAGTCATTTGTTTATTCCACAGATGTGTATTGGATAACTCCTATGTGTTAGACACCAAGGATACAGCAGTGAACAAAAGAGCTGGAGGTGGTTAGATAATTAGACAATGTGCAAATATAATGAAATGCCAGGTGCTGATAAATGCTATGCAAAAGAAGATGGGATACAGGGCCTAGAGACTAGGGGATGGGGTATATTTTACAGAGTGGTCAAGGAAAACCTGATGAGATAACTAAGCCTTGAGACCTGAGGGAAGTGAGGGAGTTGGCTTGTGGCTGTCTGGGAGCTCTCCCTGCTGTAGGGGTGATAGAGAGAGAGAGAGAGAGTGTGTGTGTGTGTGTGTACGTATGTTGAGGGGGCCCTGCTTTTCCAGTAGAAATTAGCCTGGCATGGGTGGAGAGGTTACACAGCAGTGAAGATGAGAATGGGAGGACGGATAAGGGAAAGTGAGTCTATGTCTCTTTCCTTTCTTTTCTTTTCTTTGTCCTCCCATCCCCTCCCATTCCCTCTCCTCTCCTCCTTTCCCTTTTCCCTTCTTTCAAAACAAGGTCTTACTCTGTCATGTAGACTAGAGTATAGTAGTGTGATCATAGCTCACTGCAGCCTCAAAACTTCTGGGCTCAAGGGATTCCCCCCCCCCCTTTGGTGTCCTGAGTAGCTAGGATTACAGGCATGTATCACCATGACTGGCCCAGGCCTTTTTCAAGTCTTGTCTTCTCTGATTTTCAGCCTATGGAGGCCCCAGTCATGCTGTGGGATGAGTCCAGCCTCCTTAACATACCAGGGTCTGTACACATCAATAGCACTGTGAAGGTAAGGGTTTTATATGGGCAGACTCAGATCAGAGGGTAGGCAGGGCTTGGAGAAGTCTGCACTTCATAGCCGGGCGTTGTGGCGGGCGCCTGTGGTCCCAGCTACTCGGGAGGCTGAGCCAAGAGAATCACCTAAGCCCAGGAGTTGGAGGTTGCTGTGAGCTGTGTGATGCCATGGCACTCTACCGAGGGCAGTAAAGTGAGACTCTTGTCTCTTAAAAAAAAAAAAAAAAAGTTTTCACTTCTGAGGACTCTCACCTCCTGCTTATGTCTTCATTATTCTCAGGGACAGAGTGAAGACCCTGGCTCCCTCCTTTCCCTGTTCCGGCGGGTGAGTGATCAGCGGAGTAAGGAGCGCTCCCTGCTGCATGGGGACTTTGATGTCCTCTCCACTGAGCCTGAACTTTTCTCCTACATCCGCTACTGGGACCAGAATGAGCGTTTCCTGGTGGTGCTCAATTTTGGGAACATGAGACTCCCAGCCAGGCTGGGAACCTCTGACCTGCCTCCCAGCACCATCCTGCCAGCCAGGGCTAAACTCCTGCTCAGCACCTGGCGAGGCCGTGAGGAGGCTGCCTCCATTGAGCTGGAGCACCTGAACTTGGAGCCTCACGAAGGGCTGCTGCTCCACTTCCCATACGTTGCCTGACCAGGACCCCGTTTCCTCCCACTCTCCTCCCCAAGCCCTTTGGGTTTTTTTTTTTTTTGCCTTTTTAAAAAAAAAACTGTTAAAGATTACAGATGAGCCCCTAAATAGGGTGTTTTCTGCCTCAAATAAAGGTCACGCCTACCTACCTGGTGAGGTCATGTCTTGCTTCTTCCCCTCTGTCCCCACAGAAATTTCTATCCCCTTGCCTACTGGATCTGCCCCATGGTGATGCTCCTACTCCTTCATCATTCATTTAGAGACCAAGGGGTCTTTGAAAGTCAACAGCAAGGAGCTGTTAGGGTTAGGACAGCATCCTCATGTCCTCACTGAGGCTGGGCCAAGTGGTTTTCCTGGAGGTCTTGGGTCTTGCTGACTCTTACCTTCACACCCCTCAGCAAAGATCTCTAGCCAAGTGTAGTCACTCTTCCTGTTCTTGGAGACTGGGCATTTCAGGGAGAAAGAACAGGATGGTCTGGTTTTTATTTTTATTTTTATTTTTTTGAGACAGTATCAAGCTGTTGCCCTGGGTAGAGTGCCATCGCTTCATGGCTTCCAGCAACTTCCAATTCTTGGGCTCAAGCAATCCTCTTGCCTCAGTTTTTCTATTTTTAGTAGAGATGGGATCTTGCTTTTATTCAGGCTGGTCTTGAATTCATGAACTCAAGCAATCCAACTGCCTCATGGAGTACTACGATTATAGGTGTGAGCCACTGCGCCCGGCCAAGATGGTCTGGTTTTATAAAAAAGCTACTTCTAAAGGATACTAGATGTTACTCGGGGAGAATTTATTGAACATTCAGCATGTACCAGGAACTGTTCAAGATCTTGTGGTTACAGCAGGGAATAAAGTACAAAAATCTCAGCCTCTTTGGGACTAAAGTTGTCATGGGGAGATGGAGAAAAAAATAAGACAAACATTTATAGTGTGGTGGATGTGATGAAAGCAAAGTGACATGTCTTATTTTGATCTTTTTTGGAGACAGGCTTTCTTTTTCCTGGGCTGAAGTGTAGTGCAAATATAGCTCACTGTAATCTTGAAATCCTGGACTCAAGCCATTATCCCACCTCAGCCTCCCGAGTAACTGAGACGTTAGGCATATCCCATCAGGGGTGGCTAGTTTTTTAATTTTTTATTGACATGGGGGGGTGTCTCACTATGTTGCTCAAGCTGGTCTTGAACTCCTGGCCTCAAGTGATCCTCCAGCCTCATCCTCCCAGAGTGCTGGAACTATACCCTGAGCCACTGCACCTGGCCTAGGGCTTAATTTGAGTCTTCTAATCTCAATCTTCTATACTCGGATATCTTCAGAGGCCCATGCCCACCACAAGGCACAGAGGATGGGAAGGAAGACCTGTTTTCTTTTCCATAAGAAAGCTGGAAGAGCCAAAGGCTGTGGATCTGCAGGTAGTTGCAGAATAAATGTGGATTCAAACACTTCACCCACCTCCACCATTCGAGTAAGTGCTTTATTGTAGGTTGCAGGAGCAAGTCCCCCAACTGGCCTTTCCACTTCCCAATTAGGTAGACTACCAGTGAGCCTGGTTAAAGTCAAAGTTAGGCTGGTGTGATAGCTCATGCCTGTAATTTCAGCACTTTGGGAGGATCACTTGAAGCCAGGAGTTCAAGACCAACTTGGGCAAGATAGATAGCCAGACCCCTGTCTCTATAAAAAATTTAAAAAGGAAAAGGCCCGGACCTTGTTTGCTTATCTTCGTTGATCTTGCCCTGCAACTGTGCCTGAAGCCTGTGAGGTTAGAAGTACGGCTATTGTACAGTTCCTGAGAGGACAAACCCAGCCAGGGCTCTCCACCTAGGATTTCCCTTTCTCCCTGCTGGCTCTTGTCTGCTCTGGGCCTCTTCCTGAGCCCTCCCCGCCCCCCTTTCCCTCTCCCATGTCCTTTCCCAGGGCCCCAGCTCCAGCCCTCCCCTTTGTCTTTCCTCTGCCTCCTGGTCTCACCTCTGACACAATTTTTATGCCTCAGTATGGTTATGTGCTTTGCAACTTACTGTGGATTTTTCTTTTTCTTTTTTTTTTTTTTGAGACAGAGCCTCAAGCTGTCACCCTGGGTAGAGTGCTGTGGCATCACAGCTCACAGCAACCTCCAACTCCTGGGCTCAAGCGAGTCTCTTGCCTCCGCCTCCCAAGTAGCTGGGACTACAGGCGCCCACCACAACGCCTGGCCATTTTTTGGTTGCAGCCATCATTGTTGTTTGGTGGCCGGGGCTGGATTCGAACCCACCAGCTCAGGTATACGTGGCTGGCGCCTTAGCCTGTTGAGCCACAGGCGCAGAGCCTTTCATCTCATTTCTAAGAGGTCCCACTGTGTGCTCTTAAGCGATTTCTGTAGCTTCTTCGTGCCTTTTTCTTAATCTCAACTGACACGGCTCACACTTCTCTTACTGCCCAGAAGAAGTGCTATCTGCATAAACTGAATAAAGAAAGAGAAGTACAAAATGTCATGTGAATATGTTTTATTCATGAGGAACAGTATGAAAGCCATGTAAAGAAAGAACTATTGGTCACAGAGGGTGCTTTTTTCCCAGCCACACCCACATACTGACAACAATCTCAGCCAGTTGTGTCCTCTCTGATTACAAAGAGGTAACAGAAAAAGTTCTGGCTGCAGCAGAGTCCTGGTTCACATAAAAAGGCCAATTGGGGAGGCAAGACTGAGGGGTAGTCACAAGGACAAAGGTCCCTTCCAGTTCTAAGATTCTAGAATTTTAATTTTCTGAGAGTTTGGGAGTAAAGATGCTCAGATGAACAGGAGAAGCATCCCACTTTTATCAGTGGAAAACCTGTCATAGCCCCATGCACCTGAGGTTGAATTTGATACTTTGTCTTCATCTGGGCTTAAGTCAGTGGTGATCAAACAGATTACAAATAGAGGATTTTAAAAAACGTATTAGTTTTGTTTGGATGAATACACAAATATCAGAAAGTATCTCTTTTACTGCCATCACAAAAAGCTTGACCAAAACCTCTTTCTTTTATTGAATCTTTCATTTAATTACTAGGCTAGGAAGGAAGGCATTGAATTTTCGGGGGTTTTTTTTGAGACAAGAGTCTTTCTTGTAATTCACTCTGTTGCCCAGGCTAGAGTGCCGTGGTGTCAGCCTAGCTCACAACAATTTCCAAGTCCTGAGTTCAAGCAATCCTCTTGCCTCAGCCTCCTGAGTAACTGGGACTACAGGCACTTGCCACAATGCCCAGCTAATTTTTCTGTTCTGGGTACAGACAAGGTCTTGCCTTGCTCAGGTTGGTCTCAAACTCCTGAGCTCAGGAGATCTTCCCGCCTCGGCCTCCCAGAGTACTAGGATTACAGGCCTGAGCACCCTGCCTGGCCAAATATGTAGATTTCTGAAGCCAAAGATAACCGAAGTAAGCCATTCAGTGTTATACCAAGAACAGGAATGTGAGGGATCTGATGTTTACTTCTTCCTAGATAGAGAGTAGAATGGGACGAATACATAGATCACTACATCAAAGATTAATCATATTTCTTGAGGGAAAAAAAAGAAAGAAAGAAAATAGAGAAAGGAAAGAGAGAAATAAGATAAAAAAAAAAAAAACAAAAAACATAGATCACTTACAGAGAAGGGAAAGGAAGCGCCAAAGAGAACAGGATAAGTAAACTCTTGTGTTTTCCTCCTGATCCATGTCGTAACTAATTTATTACAAAAAGAGCCTTTCTGTGAAATGCTTAAAAAAAAAATGCAGTTGTTATTACAGAAGTCTTCATAATGAAAATCTTTTTTTTTTCTAGAATCCTCCTCCACCTTGGCCTTAAAACACAAGTAGAATTCCTCACATGAAGGCAACTGAGAGATTCTGCTAGGGTCTGCAAACACTTGTCTCTTTTCTTCCTCAAGGAAAGATTGCTATTTTCCCTTCAACTCTTCGTAAGAGCCTCTCAAGTAGACCTGTTAGATTTTGATCCCTAACCCAGCTTTTGCAGGTAAGACATGTCCAGTATGACTCAGGCGGCAATAAAGAATCTAAGGGATGGATATCTTTGGTGTCTGTGGTCCTTGCCAACCTTAAATCTGGGAAGGTTGTAGCTCAGGTTTTAACACAGAGGATTTATTAATCAATATGGAAATATTTTCACCTAAGTTTGTACAGCTTTCTGATTTCATCTATATAGCTAATGTCATTAAGTAGATATATATAAAATGCTATTTTTAAAAAAAGAATCCTTATTTCATACAGGCCTGTAGTTAACAGCTAGTATATCCTTCTCACAAAATCCTAGAGCACACCAAATGTCGTGTTTCAACATGGGGTGGGACTCTAGTTTGAAAAATTGTCTGACATGAAGTAAGCATTCAGTTACCAGTATCCACGGGCCTATTAAATGAATTTTCTCTGCCAAGTTCAACTGCTAACTCCCTTTATCAGTTTCTGCACTCTTAAAAGTACTCCCAAAGTCTAAGTAAAGGCTATGACACTTTTCTTATAATTCTTTTTTTTTTTTTTTGTAGAGACAGAGTCTCACTTTATCACCCTCAGTAGAGTGCTGTGGCATCACAGCTCACAGCAACCTCTAACTCCTGGGCTTAGGCAATTCTCTTGCCTCAGCCTCCCGAGTAGCTGGGACTACAGGCACCTGCCACAACGCCTGGCTGTTTTTTGTTGTAGTTCGGCTGGGGCCAGGTTTGTGCCCACCACCCTTGGTATGTGGGGCCGGTGCCCTACTCACTGAGCCACAGGCGCCACCCACTTTTCTTATAATTCTAAGTAACTTGCATTCACTTATAAAACCTTTTTTAAAATGTAAGACATTGTTTATGTTAAAAAGCTGAAACCTAGGCTGGACATGGTGGTTCACACTTATCATCCTAGCACTCTGGAAGGCTGAAGGCAGGTAAATTGCTTGAGCTGAGGAGTTGGAGACCAGCCTGAGCAAGACCCTATCTCTACTGCAAAATAAAAATAAAAAAAATAGCCAGGCATTGTGGTGTGCACCTCTAGTTATGGCTACTCAGGAGACTGACGCAAAAGGATTGCTTGAGCCCAAGAGTTTGAGTTTGAGGTTGTTGTGAGCTATGATGCCATGGCGCTCTACCCAGGGTGGCAGTGTCTGAAAAAAAAAAAAACAACTTAAAGCGGGTAGCATTTGATTAACCTGTACTTTTAGAGGAAGACTCATTATAAGAGAGAATATATAAAACTCCAGCTACCTCATCCTGCACCATCATGCAATTTTTTTTATTCTGCTGATGGGTATAAATTATCTATTTATTTATTTATTTGTATTTTTGTGAGACACGGTCTTGCTCTGTTGCCCAGGCTAGAATATAGTGGCGTCAGCCTAGTTCACAGTAACCTCCAACTCCTGGGCGCAAGCCATCCTCCTGCCTTAGCCTTCTGAGTAGCTAGCTGGCACTATAGGCTCCACCTGGCTAATTTTTCTATTTTTAGTAGAGATGAGGTCTCACTCTTCCTCAGGCTGGTGTTAAACTCGTGAGCTCAAGGGATTCTCCCACCCCAGCCTCCCGGAGTGCTAGGATTACAGGCGTGAGCCAATGAGCCCAGTCTTTGATTATTCCATTAAATGTTGCGGCCTACTCTTGCCAATAACTCCTGATTCCTCATTTCTTGCTGTACTTTTTTTGCCCAGTACTTTTAAACCTTACCTGTCTAATACCTATTATGTAATCTACATACTTAATTCCAATTTTTATCATTTCTTTCCCTATCGCGCAAGCACACACACACACACACACATGCAAATGTAAACACCACAAGTGCAAGGATGTTTTATTTTGCTCACTGATGTATCCCAAGTGTTTAAATGGTACCCAACACAATGAGGCACCCAGCGGGTATATGTAGGATGCATAGCTTCCAAGAAACTACAAGAACATTTCAGGGTGAAGAAGACACTTTGAACACATCCACGTGCTTCTTCCCCAAACCATAGTAACATAACAGCAATGGGGTTGTTTGAGAGATGCAGTCCTTCAAAGACAAGAAGAATGGGACAAGATGCCACAGTAAGATTTTAGCAGCTGGAAAACAAATAGCTGAGAAATGACTGTCTTAAGTAGAACCTGGAAACTTGAAACTTAAGCAGCCAGTGGGGAGAGCCAAAAAGCATCATACTCTGTGGATGAGTAAGGGGTAGTAGGGATGGTAAAAAAGAGAAAATTCTTTTTTAACCCCCATTTTTTTCCTTATTGGTTATTCATTTCCAATACTTTCTTAAACCCCAAAAAAGGCTCATGTGATACTTTAATACCACATAAACTTTCAAACTTTATCAAAAGACAAAATAAATATTTTATGACTCCCCTGATAAGCATTGTGAATAACGAATGATAATACAGTAGAACCTCTGTAAGTTGACCACCCATGGGACTGTAACAAACTGGTCAATGTGTAGCGGTGGTCAACATAAGGAACTAGGCCTACGATACTGATAAGGTTCATGTGAGGAATGCATATAAAAATATGAAAATCAGGTCAATTTAAGGAGGTGGTCAGTGTAGGGAGGTGGTCAACGATGGAGGTTCTACTGTAGTTCAGTCATATTAGATATCAACATAGTAAACTGAGAAATGGTGATATGAAGAGGAGACATTTACTTCCCCATGTGAGGGTGAGAACAAATCAAGACAAATAATAGAAGCTTTTCATGCAAGGCTCCCAGATCATCCAATTGGTATTACAGGGCCCTTGTCAAGTATCTACCCTTGATTGACCTAATGTCACATACAGGCCGACGCGCTCCTCCTCAAGGGTTATGCCAAAAATGACTAATCCAAAATATTAGCCCTTTTTTGTTGGGACAAAATCCGTGAGAGAAAAAACTTTTGACAGGGAACAGTGTTATTAACATAGGGTTATTTAATCCTTAAAAACTAATTTCCCACCCTCGCTCCCCCACTTCTCCCTCTTTCCTCCTCTCTCACAAAATAAATAAATAGATAGATTAATAAATAAATAATTTCTAATCTTTTCAACGTGTAACTTTTACATATATGTCTACAAGGCTTTGGACAACATAAAAAAATAGAATTCTCATCTCCCATGGTGGGAAGTCAATAAATAGTGTACAAAGGAACAAGATTTGGTGGAACCAGCTACCTTTGGAGGGGGAGGTAGACAAAGTATGGCTAAAAATAAGATAATTATCCTACTGAAGAAATTGTTAGGAGATTCCCTGACTCTAGACAACACTGGAGATCGATTCATTGGAATGAGTGAAATAAAATATCTCTTGACTACAAAACACCAGAGACAGTTAAGGGCAGATTAATGGTATCAGTCTGAGTTCAAGCAGGAGACGGAAACTGGACTATTACAGAACTTCTGGCTTCAAGCAATCTTCCTGCCTCAGCCCAGAGTATCTGGGACTACAGACATGTGCCGCCATGCCTGGCTAACTTTTTCTACTTTTAGTAGAAAAGAGAGGGAGGTTAAGAAAAATATTTCTATACTGGATGTTGGACTCTTTATCCCTTCTCTTTCAGCTTCTAGAACGTTGCCAACCAAGCCTGAACTCATCCCAAGGCTAGAGATTAGAGAACGCTTCTCTGAAGACTAAAACAACTGAAAAGGAAAAACCTGAGATACTTGAACTTGGAATTACTTAAAGAAACAGTCCCGTCCAGTCGTCAGGGATCTACTCACATTTAGTGTGTCCTACTGCATGCTCAGAACCTCCAAGTGTTATACACAATCAGACAACCGAGGATCCTCACTTATCTGCAGAAAACAGTCTGCCAAAACAGACAATAGGACAAGACTCTGAGCAGGATGAAGACAAATGTTCCCCCAGACTATTAATATCATTAATAGCCTTTAAAAATAAAAGAGAATATTGCACCCATGGAACCAGGTAAGAAACATTCTAAAAGCACCTTTGGAAATTAAGGTATAATAGTAGGACTTACAAACTCAATAGAAGCTCTTAGACAAGGTGGCATGAGAAAAAAAAATAACTCAGTAGAAAGTTTATGAGATGAAGTTGAGGAAATCTAGAAAGCTAAGCAGAAGAGAAAGACATTGAAAATAAAAGAAGACGTTTTTGGTTGGTAGGTTTGTTATTTTTGAGACAGAGTCTCACTCTATTGCCCAGACTCTAGTGCTGTGACAGCAACTTAGCTCACAGCAACCTCAAACTCTTGGGTGTAAGTGATCTTCCTGCCTCAGCCTTCAGAATAGCTGGGACCATAGGCATGTGCCACCATACCTGGCTAACTTTTTCTATTTTTAGTAGAGACAGGGACTCACTATGTTGCTCAGGCTGGTTTTGAATTCCTAAGCTCAAGTGATTCTCCACCTCGACTTCCCAGAGTGCTAGGATTACAGGTGTGAGCCACTGCGCCCTGCCAGGAGTTTTGTGTTTGTTTAATAGAAGATCAATTCTAGAGATTCTGGAGAGAGAGAGAGAGAGAGAGCAAAGAAAAGGGAGGAGGAAGAGAGGGTGGAGGAGGACAGGGAAGAGGAGAAGAGGAAATCTTTAACTAGTTAATCAAAAAAATTCTCAGGACAAGCATTTCTATATTGAAATGGTCCAGCAAATGTCCCTGAAAATGGATGGCAATGAATCCATACCAAGTCACACCATCATGGAATTTTGGAAAACTGAGCACAAAAAGAATATCTTTAAAACATTCTTTGTTCATGAAACTTACAGAGAATGGTTTTCTCTAAAACAAAGGAGTAAACCAAAAGGGAGGAACACAAAGGACCCGGAAACAGGGGATCCAACATGGAGAGGAAGAGATGGAATCTCTAGCGTTTAGAACGATGCTGAAGAGAATTCCCAGGACAAGAGCTATGCAGCAGGTTCAGAGAGTAGCCAATGCAGAATGCAGCAGGCGAGGGGATTCCAAAAGAGATTTCTTTAAGAATACAAAATCGATAGGACACCTGATGTGAACAAATGTATCAAGAAGAGATGTAGACAAGTGGTGGGGAGTTTGAGCTGGATTAATAACAGTCACATAGGCGAGGCACGGTCATCTCCTGGAATCCAAGCACTCTGACAGGCCATGGTGGGAAGATCCCTTGAGCTCAGGAGTTTGAGACCTTTCTCTACTAAAAATAGGAAAATTAGCCAGGCATGTGGCAGACATCTGTAGTCCTAGCGACTCAGGGGGCTGTGGCAGGAGGATCACTTAAGCCCAGGAGTTTGAGGTTGCTGTGAGCTAGGATGATGTTGTGGCACTCTAGCCTGGGCAACAGAGTGAGATTCTGTCTCCACCCCCACCCCAATCCAAAAAACGGAAACCAAAAAACACAAGTACATAGAAAACTAAAAGAAAATAGAGACCATTATTAGTCCTAGAGAAAACAAAAAGTTGTGCAAGAGAAAAATCTTGCATATTAGGGCGGCGCCTGTGGCTCAAGGAGTAGGGCGCAGGCCCCATATGCCAGAGGTGGTAGGTTCAAAACCTGGCCCTGGCCAAAATCTGAGAAGAAAAAAAAAAAAAAAAAAAAAAAAAGAAGGTTGAAAAATCTTGCATATTACATGGCTCCTTTGCAAATAGTATTTACAGTCATAGTAATATCAATATTGACATTTGATAAGATCAAAATCACCACACGAGAATAGAGAAGGTCAAGCATGCGGCTCCTGTGTGAATGAGTGAGTGTGAGCTGTGGTGGTGGTGATGGCAAAAAAGATAAAATTCTCATCTTCCATGGTGGGAAGTCAATCAATGTATAAAAAAATTAAATCAATAAATAGCCATACAAGCATGTCATTTAGAGACACAGAGTTATTGTTAAATTAAAGGCTAAGTTAAGAGACTGCGGCAGGAGGACCCTGGAGCCCAGGAGTTCGAGGCTGCAGTGAGCTGTGATTTTGCCCCTGCACTCAGCCTAGACAACAGAGCAAGAACCTGTATATAAAAAATACAAAACAAAACAAAACAAAAAAAGCGTGGTTCAGTTAATAGGAGTTATAAGTGGTTTACTTTTGAGCAGCAGAAAATGGTGAGGAGAGGAGGATGAGTTAACTGTTATCTTTAAAACAAGCCTTATGGAACCCTTTAACTCTGTTATGTACAAGTATAACTTAGGTATAAAAGAAGAGCAAAATACAAAGAAATTACAAGAGACTTTCCAAGTGAAGCGAGCCCTTGGGCGATGCCCCTCGGTGATATATTTTGACTACATTGTCTTATTTCATATCTCACCAATCTTCTCCCATCCCAACACCCAAACAAGAGTGCTCCTAAGGGAAGAAACCGACACTGGTTGAGTCTGACTCTGTTCTGCCAGGATCTTGTTAGAAGTCCTGGGTCAGCTTTAGTCCATTATCACCAGATGACTTCTCCCTAGACAATTTAAAGGCTTTTTGCTGGTATTACAAATATCAAAACCAAGCTGACTGGATCCTAATATATTTCTTCTTCCTTACATTCCACTATATGTATTGATTGTGTGCGGTGGCTCATACCTGTAATCCTAGCACTCTGAGAGGCCGCGGTGCGCGGATTGCTTGAGCTCAGGAGTTGGAGACCAGCCTGAGCAAGAGCAAGACCCCATCTCTACTGAAAAGAGAAAGAAAGCCAAGTGTTGGGTGCACGCCTGTACTCCAAGCTACTCAGGAGACTGAGGCAAGAGAATTGCTCAAGTCCAAAAGCACAGGACTCTACCCAGGGTGACAGAGTGAGGCTCTGTCTCAAAATAAATAAATAATTAAAATAAATATATTGATTACAAAACCTTTGATTTTTAAATGTGCCTTCCACTCCTTCCCCTGGGTTCTCCTCCTTTGGAGTCTGGAATGGCCTGGGGGTCCATAGCCTTTGGTGCACTCACACTTACCAAGTCTTTTTTTTTTTTTTATTATTGTTTCAGGTTATTTTGAGGGTACGAAGAATTAGGTTACAAAGTTTGCATTTGTTACTTGCCAAGTCTTTAACACTTGAGTAACAGGCTATATTTGTTACCCTTTTACCTCACTGTGTTGCCAACACAGAGATAAAAGGCAGAGGTACTATCAGCTGTGCTTATTTTTTATACAGAATATTACCCTTTACCTACAAAATTCTAGAATGTTTTTCCTTTTTCTTCACTGGGTACTCTACTGGCTCTTATTCTAAGGCTGGTCTGTGACATAAATCAGGGAATTGTTTGAAGGAGATAGTTGGGATGACCCTGGTAGGCCAGGTGTGTTCATCCACTCATCGCACAGTACTCAAGGGAGAAGAATGTCTCATTTCAGATTCATTCAAAACAAAACACTTCGCTCTGTCCTTGGCTTTGACCTCGACAATTCTTTTGTCTGTGATAGGAAAGGCATGCTTATTCTATTTTCAATTAAACAAAACTTAAAGGGATATTTAATATCTTGGAGGAAAGAATTGAGATTCAAAAAGCTCTCAATAGCTTGCACAGTTAAAATTAACAAGCAAATAAAATTTATAAGGATATTTTTAAAGTCCCATGCTTACATTCAAAATATTAATTTTATATGGTGGGGCACAGTGGCTCACACCTATAATCCTAACACTCTGGGAGGCTGAGGCAGGTGGATTGCCTGAGCTCAGGAGTTTGAGACCAGCCTGAGCTAGAGTGAGACCTTATCTCAAAAAATAGCCAGAAGTTGTGGCGGGCACCTGTAGTCCCAGCTACTTGGGAGGCTCACGCAAGACAATCACTTAAGCCCAAGAGTTTGAGGTTGCTGTGAGCTGTGATGCCACGGCACTCTCCCAAAGGTGACAAAGTGAGATCCTGTCTCAAAAAAAAGAGAGAGAGAAAGTGAAAAAACAACCTACAGAATAGGAGAAAATATTTGTAAATCATATTTCTGATAAAAGACTAGTATATAGTATCCAGAATATATAAGGAGCTCTTACAATTCAACAATAAAAACCAAAATAGCCCACTTTTAAATGAGCAAAGGATTTGAGTAGACATTTCTCCAAAGAAGATATATGAAAAGATGGCCAATAAGCACATGGAACAATACTCAACATCATTTGTCCTTAGGGCAATGACAATCAAAACTATAACGAGATACCATTTCATGTTCACTAGGATTGCTATTAAATATAATTAAAAAGATAGATAATAACAAGTGTTGGTGAGGATGTGGAAAAAATTAGAACCCTCATACACTGCTGGCAGAAATGTAAAATGTGGCCTAGCACCACTGTGGCTTGTGCCTGTAATTCTGGCACTTTGTAAGGTCAAGGTGAGAGGATCACTTGAAATTAGGAATTTGAGATCAGCCTGGGCAACATAGAAAGACTGTGTCTCTTTACAAAAATTATAATAAAAATAAATTAGCTGGAGATGGTGGCACATGCTTATAGTCCCAACTACTTGAGAGGCTGAGAAAGGAGGATTGATGTAGCCCAAGAGTTTAAGGTGAAGTAAAACTCACTCAGGAGTGTAGTTGGAAAAGGAAGAAGTATCCATAAAAAGACTTATGGATATTTGGATATTAATTGTGGATATTTTTCTTTGATACTATACTAAAACTCAGTCAATGGTAGTTTCTTAAAGGTAAAGTGTAATGTGGAATTTGAAACCATACTAATGAATTTTTCTCTCCTTTCCTTTTTCTTTTCTTTTCTTTCATTTTCCTTTTCTTTCTTTCTTTCTTTTCTTTCTTTCTTTTTTTTTTTTTGAGACAGAGGCTCACTTTGTCACCCTGGGTAGAGTGCCGTGGTGTCATAGCTCACAACAACCTCCAACTCCTGGGCTCAAGTGATTCTCTTGCCCCAGCCTCCTGAGTAGCTGGGGGACTCCAGGCACCATCCCAGTGCCCAGATATCTTTTACAGATGAGGTCTTGCTCTGGCTCTAGCTCTGACTCAGGCTGCTCTCAAACCTGTGAGTTCAGGCAATCCACCCTCCTCAGCCTCCCAAGAGCTAGGATTGCAGGCGTGAGCCACACCGGACTTGGCCCATTTTAATGAATTTTTCCTGTTCTCTTACATTTAGAAATCAATGGTCTCATTTGCATTTTCTATGCACTTCTTATCCATGCATGATTTTGTAATGTTGTGTTTTAGTTATGTAGAAAATATTGCTTCACTTAATTATACAAATCTAAAATGTGCACAAATTGTATTGTACAATATAAAAGAATCACATTCATTAATATAACCACTGATTTCACCAGACAAGTGTTTAACTATTTGGAAGCTGTCAAAATCAGAACAAAATGCAAGGTTCCTACAATTCCAATTTGTTCTTGAAAGCTCAAATTTTATCATTGGAACAAACAGTATGAGTTGTTTCCTTGAAGTAATGATTTTACTTGACTTTAAAGGTCAAGAATAAGTTTGCCAGTGGCTGGGTATAGTGACTGATGCCGGTAATCCTAACACTCTGGGAGGCCAAGGAAGGTAGATGGCTTGAGCTCAGGAGTTGAGACCAGCCTGAGCAGGAGTGAGACTCAATTTCTACTAAAAAGAGAAAAATTAATAAAAATAGAAAAATTAGCAGAGCATTGTGGCAAGCGCCTATAGTCCTAGCTACTCAGGAGCCTGAGGCAAGAGGATCTCTTGAGTCCAAGAGTTTGAGGTTGAGAGGAGCCCCCGTAGCTCAGTGGCTAGGGCACCAGCCACATACTCCGAGGCTGGCGGGTTCGAACTCAACTGGGGCCAGCTAAATAACAATGACAACTGCAACAAAAAATAGCCAGGCATTGTGGCAGGCGCCTGTAGTCCCAGCTACTTGGGAGGCTGAGGCAAGAGAATTGTTTAAACCCAAGAGTTTGAGGTTGCTGTGAGCTGTGATGCCACAGCACTCTACCAAGGGTGACATAGGGAGACTCTGTCTCAAAAAAAACAGAGTTTGAGGTTCTTGTGACCTCTGATGACGCCAGTGCACTCCACCCAGGATGACAGAGTGAGACTCTGTCCCAAAATAAATAAAGAAAGAAAAGAAAAGAGAAATAAAATGTTTGCCAAATACTCAAGTCTGAATAACCAGTTTGTCTGTCAGTCATTCTTTTAAGCAAAAATGACGTTAAATGAAAAAAGGATTCATTTCAGCTCACAACTATTTATAAAAGGATCACACTAATCCTTCTCCTCAAAACAAGCCTTGTTTTTTGACATGTAGCAGAAGGGCTTTATGTGTACTTACTATTTCATGATGGAGAATTTTAAAAAGACATGTTCTTAAAGATTGAGATTTAACACTATCGGCTCGGCGCCTGTGGCTCAAGCGGCTAAGGCGCCAGCCACATATACCTGAGCTGACGGGTTCGAATCCAGCCTGGGCCCGCCAAACAATGACGGCTGGAACCAAAAAATAGCTGGGCTTTGTGGCAGGCGCCTGTAATCCCAGCTACTTGGGAGGCTGAGGCAGGAGAATCACTTGAGCCCAGGAGTTGGAGGTTGCTGTGAGCTGTGATGCCATGGCACTCTACCCAGGGTGACAGCTTGAGGCTCCGTCTCAAAAAAAAAAAACCCCAAAAAACAAAAAAACAGAAGATTTAACACTATCAAAAACATTTTAACTTTAGGATGGTGCCTGTGGCTCAAGGAGTAGGGTGCCAGCCCCACATACCAGAAGTGGTGGGTTCAAACCTGACCCTGGCCAAAACGTGAAAAAAAAAAAATTTTTTTTAAAGTAACTTTATTTGGAATATCTTTGGTAAAACTGAATTTCCATCCAAGTGCGTGACACTGAGAAATACCATGCCCACCAGTATAGTTTGTTGCTACCACCTTAATTCCTGTTAAGGTGCAGAAAGCTTACCTAACATCAAAACAAATGTCAACATGATGGTAAAAAAAAAAAAAAAAGGGCAAATAAAGGCTTAATGTTGTTATGAGAATCATTTTGGCCTCATAGATGCTCTGAAAGTTTGTTGGGGTATCCTCAGTGGTCCATGGACCACACATTAAAAACCTCTGCATTACATACCTTTCTAAAATCAACCATCTTGTAAGTAGTGAATAGTGGAATGAATACTTGCAACTAGGTCACCTTGCCTCCTACTAATGGTTTCTCCCTTGTATCATAATATACAAAATGAATAATATAGAAATGAAGTATAACGAGAACTCATATTAAAACCAAATAATTAGACTTCTACCAGAGGCTTATTTAGAAATGCAATTATTATTTATCGGTCAGGTATGATCACTGTAAGCTCATCTAGTCCAAATCATACAGATAGCTTAAATAGATTTGCTTAAAACCATGAAGATGTGAGAAGTAGCTAGACAATCAAAAGAGACAAAGTTGACATCTAGTCCATAGACTGAAAATAATATAATCACTATAACTCTTATTTGGTTATGGGGGTTTTATGTACTTTTTTTTTTTTTTTTTTGAGACAGTCTCTCAAGCTGTCGCCCTAGGTAGTGTCATGGCGTCACAGATCACAGCAACCTCCAAATTTTGGGTTTAAGCGATTCTCTTGCCTCAGCCTCCCAAGTAGCTGGGATTACAGGCACCCACCACAACGTTGGCCCGGCTATTTTTTGGTTGTAGTTGTCATTGTTGTTTGGTGGGCCCTGGCTGGATTCGAACCCACGACCTCTGGTGTACATGGCTGGCACTTTAGCCACTTGAGCTACAGGTGCCAAGCCAGGTTTTAAGTACTTTTGAAAACATAGAGTCTTAAAGCTAGGTGGAAACTAAAAGGTAATCTAATCCATCATCTCATCTTGGGGGTTAAACAAATCTGATGAGGAGCAGTTCATGCCTCCCAAGACACTGTGGGGCAGCTCAAGTTATTTTGACCTGGAATTGACCCTTCTCCCTCCCCTTCCATAGCCTGGCTTTTATTCCTACATCATTTCTCTCCTTTATTCAACCCTCTGAAGCAATAAGGAATAGGTCTATTTGTTCTACTGTGGCTTTTTTTTTTAGAGGGTGAGCTATCGCTGTGTTGACCAGGCTGGTTTCAAACTCCTGGTCTCAGGCTCGGCGCCTGTGGCTCAGTGGGCTAAGGTGCCAGTCACGTACACCTGAGCTGGCGGGTTCAAATCCAGCCTGGGCCCGCCAAGCAACAATGATGGCCGCAACCAAAAAATGGCGGGGCGTTGTGGCGGGCGCCTGTAGTCCCAGCTACTTGGGAGGCAGAGGCAGGAGACTCACTTGAGCCCAGGAATTGGAGGTTGCTGTGAGCTGTGATGCCATAGCACTCTATCCAGAGCCTGAGGCTCTGTCTCAAAAAAAAAAAAAAAGAAAGAAAGAAAATCAAACTCTTGGTCTCAAGCAATCCTCCTGATTTAGCCTCGTGAGCAACTGCTCCTGGCTTTCGTTGGCATGTTTTAAGTCAGCTACCACATTCCCCTTGTAAACTTTCCCTTTTTCAGTCTAAAAATCCTGTTTCTCAGCTTTCTTTTTTGCCTGGACCCACTCTCAAGTCTTTTGTTTGCTTGTGGTTCTGGAGAGTCAGATGTGGTTTTTACTCATTCTTCTGGGCTGTGCTCTCAGTCTTGCCTCCACTGAGCAGCGATGCTGGACCATCCTCCCCTTCTCCACTGAGGGAGCCCTTCTTGTGTTCTGTCCAGGCGCTGTGAGTCTTCTGTCATTTAATCCTCAGCATAACTCTATGAAATAGGTACCATTAACAGTGCCCCCCATCTTTTTAAAATTAAGGCATTATGCTTTGAGGATCTGGGGTATTTGTATAGAGCTGTGTCATCACCACCCCAGTTAAGACATAACACAGGCTTATGTCTGTAATCCCAGAACTTAGACAGACTTGAGACCAGGACTTTGAGACCACCCTGGTCAACCCAGCAATGCTCAGTCTCTAATATTCTTAAAATTGAGGCTGCGCAATACTCAGTCTCTAAAAAATTTTAAAAAGATATAAACATTTCCCCCATTCTATAAGTTTCCTTCTGCCCTTTTACAGTTACATATGTAATTTTTAAAAATGCGATAATTGCATAGTAGTATTTTTTCTTGTTTTTTTCTTTCTTTCATCCTTAGCAGAGCTGCTAAGATCTGAAGTACTATTTTTTTATTGTATAGTGTGTTTGTTTTTTGAGATAGAGTCTCAGTGTGTTGCCCCAGGTTACAATGCCATGGCCTCAGACAAGCTCACAGCAACCTCAAACTCCTGGGGTTTAGCGGTCCTCCTAGTTCAGCCTCCCAAGTCGCTAGGACTACAGGCACCTACCACAACACTTGGATGATTTTTTTTTTTTTGCCTGGGCTGGGTTTGAACCCGCCACCTCCACCATATGGGGCTGGCACCCTACTTCTTTGAGCAACAGGCAGCGCCCAACACTTGGATAATTTTTAAATTTCTATTCTTAGTAGACAGGGGGTCTCACTCTAGCTCAGGCTGGTCTCAAACTCCTGAGCTCAAGGAATCCACCTGCCTTGGCCTCCTGAGTGCTAGGATTACAGGAGTGAGCCACTGCACTGGGCCTAGATACTTTTTTTTTTTTTTTGAGACAGAGCCTCAAGCTGTCACCTTGGGTAGAGTGCTGTGGCATCACAGCTCACAGCAACCTCCAATTCCTGGGCTCAAGAGAGTCTCCTCTCTCTGCCTCCCAAGTAGCTGGGACTACAGGCGCCCACCACAACGCCTGGCCATTTTTTGGCTGGCGCCTTAGCCTGTTGAGCCACAGGCGCCGAGCCTTCTTTTTTTTTTTTTTTGAGACAGAGCCTCAAGCTGTCACCCTGGATAGAGTGCTGTGGCATCACAGCTCACAGCAACCTCCAATTTCTGGGGTCAAGCGAGTCTCTTGCCTCTGCCTCCCAAGTAGCTGGGACTACAGGTGCCCGCCACAACGCCTGGCCATTTTTTTGGTTGCAGCCGTCATTGTTGTTTGGCGGGCCCGGGCTGGATTTGAACCTGCCAGCTCAGGTGTACGTGGCTGGCGCCTTAGCCCGTTGAGCCACAGGCGCCGAGCCTCTAAATACTATTTTTTTAACCAGAGTGTTTCCCTTAAGATGCACTGAAGAAAAAACAAGATGCATTGAACATATTTAGATGGCAGGTAGTACAGGTTTACAGCATAATTTTAATGACTAAATAGTGTTCCGCAATTGAATGTTCTCTAATTTATTTAACCAATGTCTTGTCAGATATGTATTTTTTAAACAGTATCATGCTCTCTCTTTCTGGAATTATTACTATGTATTTATTTACTTGTTCATTTATTTATTTTAAGACAGAGTCTCACTCTGGGGCTTGAGCAACCCTCTTGCCTCAGCCTCCTGAGTAGCTGAGATTACAGGCACCTGCCACAACCCCCTGCTAGTTTTTTCTATTTTTAGTAGAGACTGAGGTCCAACTTTTGAACTTAAGGGATCCACCCACTTCTGCCTCCCCGAGTGCTGGGGTTACAGGCATAAACCACCACGCCTGGCCTTTCTAGAATTATTTTTTCACTTCTATTATACTATTCTAGTTTTGTTTTTGTGTTTCCACATCTTTCTGATACTTGTTTTGCTAACTCTGAGCCTTTTCTCTACCAAAGTGTTGGTACCTCCCAAGATTGTGTTGTTGACTCTTTTTATAACACAATTTCTTCTTAGGTCATCAGTATTCTCTCTACCTTTACTATAAACTATTTGGAGCTCATCTCTTCTTCCCTTCTGAACACCAAATCCTTATTCCCAACTGTTTGCTAGGTGTCATATCCAGGAGGATGTACTTCTTGTGACTACACGTTAAAAACGCCTACAGCCTTTCCCCAATCTACCTCCTTTTCTCTTCTCTCTCTTTTTTTTTCTTGCTACTCATTTCCGTTAGCGGAAGTACTACCCTTCTGCTAGAAACCTCAAAATCATCTTCGACCCCTTTTATCCCTCATCTCACATTTTCAATCAATAAAGTGCTATTGATTCTCCTCCAAAATGCCTCTCAGTTTGTGCCCTTCCTTTCAATTCCCGCCATTAGTTTTCCCGCCTAGGTTTTGAAGTCCAGTGACTCCTCACCTGAGTGGTAACAATAGCCTCCCAACTGATCTTCCTCCCTCTCTGATCTGCTGTGTTGTCACAGAATTAACGTTTTCAAACAGAGAGGGATTGAAAACATCTGATGATTCCTTATCACTTACAGTAGCAAGTAGAAACTTTCCACTCACTCCTCCCACTCACTCCACACCACCTTCCTGGGCCAGTTACATCAGCCATGAACGTTTCCAAACACTTTCTGTGCTTCTACTCACGCTTTCCCCTGTGATTATCCCATCTTTATTTTGCTGACTCTTGGCCCTCTGCCTCTTACATGATAAGTGCTTTTGCACTATTGAACACAAGAACAAAAATGAGCGCTGCCTACGGGCCTATCCTGGTTGGCAAAGTCTGCACCACTTCAAAGGCAGCTGTAGAATAAGCCCATATTGCTCATTCCCGGTTAGGGAAGGGCAGGCCGAGGGGAAGGCTAACAGTCTACATTTCTGCACAGCAGAGAAGAGATTGGATCTCCGCTGGGAAGGAATGTGTTCTCCATTTCTAAACCAAACTCTCTGAATTCTGTAGCTAATACCTCCCCGACCGAACGGTTTGTCCGCATTTTCCCCATTCTCGGGTAAGGCAAACTGAGGGCTAGGAGGGCAGAGCCCTGGATCAGCCCTCCGGTGGGGGGGGGGCAGGGAGGGAGGAAAAAAGGCTCCCAGCGACCTGTGATTCACAGGCGCAAGAGGCCGCAGCTCCTGATTGGACCAGACAGAATCAGACAAGCCTGGGGGCTGCTGATTGGCTCGGTCTGGGTCAGGCGCTGTTGGGCTGTTGTAAATGTAAATAGCTCTTGAAGGCCCAGGTCTGTGACCGGCAATAACCCCGGGGAGATGGGGTGGAGAAGGGGTGGAGAGGGAGGCCCTTCCACTCCATTCACGTCGGCTGCCAGCCAGGTCCAGACAGGCCCGCCCTTTAGCGAAGGGGACTGGGAAGACGAGACTGAGGTTTGTGTCTTCCGAGCTCTTCAGTTTGAGCTGAATAAAACGCCCACCCCCAGGACTGAGCCAGGGCTGACAGCTTCCGCACTAAACTGCTTCCTTTCTGTGCTTAGCTTTGACTGAGAGTTTAATGGGATGTTCTGTGGGAGGAAGGGGCCATTGGAGGTCCCTAGGAGGATGATTTTATGGGGTCACATCAGTGGCTGTAGTGGGTGTACCTTAGTGACCACAGGGAGGTGGCAGCCTGTCGGTCCCTGCCTCTGGTCACATCACCCTCCTTGTGGAAAGGGTAAGAGTGGAGGTTCTGGTCTGATGATAATCTTTGTACTAGAGGTGCCATTTCTACCCTCTATCCCAGGGGAAAGGGAAATCTCTAGGGCCTGGCGTTCTTGGAAGTAGGGAGGTGGAAAGGGACAAATTAAGACGTTAAGAATAAAGGATGACCCTTGTACCTTGCAGGTGGGAATGTAAAACGGTGAAGCCACTGTGGAAAATTTGGTAGTTCCACAAAAAGTTAAACATAGAATTAGCATATGACCCAGCAAGTCTACTCCTAGGTGTATACCCAGATAACTTGTAAACAGGTACTCAGGGCCAGGTGCAAAGGTTCAAACCTGTGTAATCCTAGCACTTTGGGAGGCCGAGGTGGGAGGATCACTTAAGGTCAGGACCAGCCTGAGCAAGACCAAGATCCCAACTTTACAAAAAATAGGAAAATTACCCTGGCAAGATCGAGCCCACACCTGTAGTCCTCACTATATGGGAGGCTGAGGGAGGAGGAACGCTTGAACCCAGGAGCTTGAGGTTGCAGTGAACTATGAGGATACCACTGTGCTCTACAATGGGAAACAGGAAAATCTTGCCTCCCAAAACAAAAACATTTTTAAAAAATTTTATTACAAAACAAGATTTAGAAAACCTAGGTACTCAAATATTTGAATAGAAATGTTCATGACATACCATTGATGACAGCCAAAAGATAGAAACAACCTGAATGTTAATAAATGAATCAATAAACTGTTTTTACACATACAATGGAATATTAATTGGCAATAAAGAGGAATGAAATACTGATACAAGATGAACATGGAAAGCAATATGCTAAGAAGGAAACAAGACACAGAGTGTCACATATCATATGATTCTCTTTATAGGAAATGCAAATAGATAAATCTATAGAGATAGAATGTAGATAGAAAGCAGGGGGAGGGGTGGGGAAGTGGCAGTGGGCTAGGTATGGGGGCAGGGAGACAAGAGTGAGTCACCATTAAATGGGTGTGGGGTTTTCTCCTGGGGTGATGAAAAGGGTTTGGAACTAGAGATGGTAGTTGCACCATATTGTGAATGCACTAAATGTCAAAGAATTGTTTACTTAAAAATGGTAAGCTTTATGTTATGTGACTTCTGCCTCAATTACAATGTATGTATATGTATGCAGCTGAAACAGACAGACTGAAACATATGTCCTTGCTGCTGTGCAGAATTACAGTCATGAGCAATTCTGAGTCCTCTGCTGCCTTTCACTTTCACTTTCCTGTCTTTTTTGAAACCTGGCATGGGTCTGGCTACTCACTGCTCCCAATAGGAAATGGCTAGGAGAATGAGGGCCCCTTTTGCCCCTCTGAGACTGTCCTTGCTTGGGCGGAGAACCACCATGAGTCAGCACAGCACACACTGCGCCTTTGTGAAGGTTCTGTGGCCAGGGTGTAGCTGGCGGGGCTGACTGAGTGGGGGAAGGGCAGACCTGGGTCTGCGAAGAGGGATGGCTTCTGCCTCCACTAACCCCACTATAGAATCTCAGCTCCTTGGAGCCTGCAATTAGGGGTTGTGGCATTTGCCCCAAAGCCAGTGTACAAGAATCAGCTCTTTGCCTGAAGCATAGAAAGTTTACTACAGGTCACAGAGTATGACTCCTACTTCCCGTGACATTTCATTTATTTTTGTAGCAGAGACAGAATTTAAAACAAGACATAGGCTCTTTCTATCACTTCATCAAGAATTGACTGTTTAGGTACAGGGACACATTTCTAAACAAGGATGGGATGCTCTTGAGAAGCTCAAAACCTTACAGAGGGTGAAATATGGTTTCGAAAAGTAGTGAGCAAGGAAATGTCAAGTACATTGTTAAGGTTTGAGAGGAGAGCCAAACTCAGGTGTGGTTGAATGTTAAGATGGGTCATGAGGTGGAGCCAGTTGGGTTTTCCGGAACAGTGGATGTATCTGTAGTTTATACATAAATTAAGCTCTCTGTCTTTGTCACCCAAGGAGGAGGCTGCACAACCAGGCTTTGCCCCCGAGTGTATAATTGAGTATTTCCAGGAGTGTATTTGGATATGTGAGAGACTGAAGCATATCTAATTTGTCATCTACTTCACACCCAGAATAGCCAGTATTTTAAGACCATAATTCTGCAGCCAGATCATAGTATAATTACTTACTCTTTCATGGCTTTCTCTCTAAGCAAACAGCTCAGTTATCTCATCAGTAAAATTTATAATCACACCTGCTTCTGGTACAGTAAGATAATGCACCTTCAAGCACTTAGTACAGTACTTGGCTATAGTAAATGTTGTTACTATCATTACATCCATAAGTCTGGTGGACTCAGAACTTGAATTTTCCACTCAAAAGGAGTTAGATTTATGTTCATACAATGGCATAACCCCCTTTAACTAAGGTAGAACAATGGTATCTGGATTTTTCCAAGTAATTTAGTATAGCAAAATTGTCATCGTTTATTTTCTAGTTTATAACAGCTTTCTTTTCTCATTGCTAGTCTTTTTATCCCCTTCAAGTTTGAAGCTAAGGAACACATCACTGTATAATGAAGAGAATGTGGAGTGTCCCTTTAACCAAATAATTTATGTTAAGCAGTGCTTCCTTAATAAATTTGGATTTGAATCTCAGCCACAGATAATAGTAAAAACATTAAAATAGAAGGCATGTTTTCCTTCATACACTTTTTAATTGAGATATATAATTCATATACTATAAAATCACCTTTTAAAAGTGTACCATTCAGTAGTTTACCCTCACCACAATCTAACTTTAGAAGACTTTCATCATTGGCCACAATACCCATGCCCCTTACCTGTCACTCCTAATTCCTCTTCCCCCTGTCCCTGGAAACCACTAACCTGCTTTCTGTCTGTAGATTTGTCTGTTTTGAACATTTCATATAAATGAAATAATATAATATATAGGCTTTTGTGTTAGTACTTCATTCTTTTTTTTTTTTTTTTTTTTTGGCCAGGGTTGGGTTTGAACCTGCCACCCACAGCATATGGGGCTGGTGCCCTAGTCCTTTGAGCCACAGGCCCTGCCCATTCTTTTTTATGGCTGAATAATTTTCCATTGTATGAATATATCACATTGTGTTTAACTTTTCATCTGTTGATGGAGATTTGAATTGTTTACCTTTTTACCTGTTATGTAAGGCAGCTGTGAACATTCATGTACAAGTTTTTATGTGGATATATATTTTCAATTCTCTTGGGTATATATATAGAAGTAGAATTGCTGGGTCATATAGTAACTGTGTTTTTATGAGGAACTGTCTATAAACGGTTTTCCAAAGCAGATGCACAATTTAAGATTCCCATCAGCAATTTATGAGGGTTCCAATTTATTCATATCCTCACCAACACTTGTGAACTGATGTTTTTATGTGTTTGTTTTTTAAATTATAGCCATCCTAGTGGGTACGGAGCAGTAATTCCTTGTGCTTCCCAGTGCTATTTTTTTGATGCCTACTAATGCTGATCATCTTTTCCTGTGCTTATTTGTGTATCTTCTTTGGAGAAATGCCTATCAAACACTTTGTGTATTTTAAAATTGGGTTTTTTGTCTTTTTATTGTGAGTTATAAGAGTCCTTTTTATATTCTTGGTACTCATCTGTTCTCGGATAAATGATTTGCAAGTATCTTCTTCCATTCTGCGGTTGTCTTTTCACTTTCTTGATCCTATCTTCTGAAGCACAGAAGTTTTTAATTTTGATGACGTTCAATTTATCTATTTTTTAAATTTTATTGCTTGTGCTTTTGGTATTATATCTAAGAAACCATTGCCTAATCCAAAATGAAGATTTACACCTATGTTTTTTCCAAAGAGTTTTATAGTTTTAGCTGATCCATTTTGAATTAATATTTGTGTAACATTTCTATAATATATGAGTTCATTCTTTTGCATGTGGATGTCCAGTTGTCCTAGCAACATTTGTGGAAAAGAATTATTTTTTCCTCATTGAATTGTGTGGGCACACTTGTCAAAAAACAATTGAACTAACATACTATCTTATGTAGACTAAAAAGAGAATCAATTGACCATAGATGTATGGGGTTATTTCTACACTCTCAATTCCATTTCATTGCTCTATGTGTCTATCTGTACAGCAGTTCCTTTCCACACTGTCTGCATCCTTTGAAGTAATTTTGAAATTGGGAAATGTTGAGTGTGCCAACTTTGTGCTTAGTTTTTCAAGTTTGTTTGGCTCTTCTGGGTTCCTTGAATTTTCCTATGAATTTTAGGATTTTCTTGTGTTTCTCTAAACCATGAAGTTGGAATTTGATAATTCCAACTTTGAATCTGTAGATCAACTTGGAGATGGTTACCACATTAAAAATACAAAGTCTTCCAATCCATGAACAGGGGATTTCTTTTCATTTATTTAGATCTTCTTTAATTTCTTTCAATAGCATTCTATAGTTTTTACTGTGCCATCTTTGTGCATTTTTTTTGTTAAACTTATTCCTATTTATTTTATTCTTTTTAATGCCATTAGAAATGAGATTCTTTTCTTAATTTTATTTTTGGACTATTCATCACTTAGTTTATAGAAATACAATAGATTGATGCACATTGGTATTATATCCTGCAACCTTGCCAAATTCATTTACTAGGTTTAATAGGTGTGTGTGTGTATGTGTGTGTATTATTTAGGATTTTCTGTATACAAAGTCATCTCAGCTGCAAGTAGATAGTTCTTCCTGTTCAATCTGGATATCTCTTGTTTCTTTTCCTACCCTGGCAGACATGTTTAGGAACTTCCTTGGTTCTTTAGGGAAGAGAGAAACAGGTGGCCATTGGGCATTAGGAATTTTTTTTCCATTCTCTTCTCCATTATTATCTTAAACTATTTTTTGTCCTTTTCTCCCATGGCTAAATCTTGACTTCTAAACAGAATATTAATTTTTTATACTTTCCCATATAAAACAGTTCATTACTTTGCCTCTTAAGAGCACTTCTTCTACAATTCAGCCTTCCAGGAAGGCTCTTATTCCCTCTCTTAATCTTGAATCCAACTGAATAGGTTGACCAATTTTTTTCTTGCTCTATGATATCTCTTCTTTTTCTTTCTGACAGTTTTGCAGAGAGGAATAAGATGAAGTAAGAAATATGCAAAATACAGATTTTTGTATATAATCTATATATGAATCTGTACATATATAGATCTACATTAATATATATAATCTACATTAATTATAGGAGGTATTTTTAATCAGAAGGAACAAAGCCAATTGTGGAAGGGGACATAAGAAATTAGCAAAGAGCATATAATAAGTATAAATTGTTTTCTTGTTTGCTTGTTTAAGACAGAGTCTCACTATATCGCCCTCAGTAGAGTGCTGTGGTGTCACGGCTCACAGCAACCTCAAACTCTTGGGCTTACGCGATTCTCTTGCCTCAGCCTCCCAAGTAGCTGGGACTGCAGGCGCCCACAACGCCCAGCTATTTTTCTGTTGCATTTGTCATTGTTGCCCAGCTGGCCTGGGCTGGGATTGAACCCGCCAGCCTCCACGTATGTGGCTGACACCGTAACCACTGTGCTAGGGGCACCAAACCATAAGTATAAATTGTTTAAATTGGATGCCAGTTAATGGGAAACAAAGTAGAGACTTAGAAGGAACAGTACAATTACAGAACTAAACAAAATATCCTAGCTTGAACATTTTAAATGAAACAAAGAAGGAAAGGGGCTCAAGGCTGAAAGCCAAATGTTGAGACGAAAATATCACAAACTTAAATTATTCTCAGTGTATCTAGAATTTTGATTATGTATACTCAGAATTACTCTGAGAGCCATGTTTCTCGTCCAGTATGAGGGCAACCTTAGATTAGAAAGTGAGGTGGACTGGCAGAGCTCTGGGGAGCTCTTAGAAGCCTAGATGTTGGTTAAAGTGGCTCCTGCTGGAATATGGAGTTTCTTTGGACTGTAATGTCTGCCCTTCACTTTTCCAGAAGAGGATTCTCCCTCTCTGCTCCAGGAACTTACAAACTTTCCCTTGGATTGGTTTGCCTGTCTTCCTACCATTGTGCTTCATCTCAGGAAGTCTTTTTAGTCCCTGGAGACAAATACATTTCAGAAGCAGGAACAGGCTGAACTGCCCAGCCTGGGTTGCAAGGTAAAGAACTGCTTTCCCAGGGAGTGCGCTTCTCCTGCTGCTCTTTTCCTCTCCCAGTATCTCTAGCTTGGGTTCATGTGACTGATCACGTGAAACACAAGAGACCTGGCACTTCTCCAGTGTCCAGTGCTAGCTGGTGGTAATGTGTTTGTTTTCATGGCAGCAGACTCTTGGCTTCCTGCTGTCCAGAGTTTAACCTAAAGTTACCCTTAGGAAGGGCAGGGCTGGTTACTGGGGTATGAGTCAACCACCATTAACTTCTATACACTGCATGTTAACTCTTAAAGGTACAGGGCATAGATAAAGTGGACCATAGAAGTAAATCCCAGGAAACTTTGAATTACAGCCAAAAAAACTCCCGGACTCAGAGCTATCAAATTCACTTCACTTTTATTATGAACAAACACAATCTCAGATCAGTACAACTAGCTCCAGAGTTGATATTAATAGAAATTATTGCAAAATTATTCTTAGGTCACAAATAACTACTATCTCACATAAAAAGGGAAAAATCCCACCCAATCAAGGAAAAGGTATCCTGTGTATATTTCCATGGCAATGAACTTATGAATTCTCAAATTTTGTCTTGCTAGTTATCCACCACTTATCCAATGGATTCATTCAATCTCTCAGAGAACCATATAGACTAATGATAGCATCCTGAACACATGGACATATCAAGTTCATGGTGGACACAGCTATTATAAAAATACTCAGGACTTGAGAGAATTCCTCTGCTGAAAGATCCTAAAATGCTTTTAAAAAAGCATTAGTCACGCCTCAAAACTGCCCTGTGAGGTAGGTCAGTATTATTATTCCCATTTTAACAGAAGGAAAAGTGAGGCACATTATAGTTAAGTGACTTGCCCAGGGTCCCATAGCAAGTCAGTGGCACAGCGATAGGAGAGGCCCTGGCCTTAACCACCAGCGTAACACTGCCACCTTGCTTTCTTACTCTTTCATGCTGACCCATTTGAGCTACACTTACAGAGAATACACTCAAGATACTAGCAATTCGAGAGGAAAAATTTCCATTTTAAATGCTACAATCTTTAATCTAAATAAAAACACAACAACAAAAAATACATTCAAATTACTTCCACCCTCCATCAAATGTGGGCACTTAATAACAACAGCCCCAGAACAGTTTCCAAAATGATGCCCAGAAGGGAATCCTGCAAATCTCTTGACTGATAATTCTCCAGCCAGACCCCTTTTCTACCAGCCACTTCGGGTTTGCACCGGGCTCTCAAGTGCAAACAAAGGGACTCCACAGAAAGAGTGAGGGCGGCTCATATGCAACACTGATTAGAAAAGATGTAAGGCACCCAAATAAGTTGTCAGCGCACCCACAAAGCAAGGAAGGACTTAGCAATTCAGACTCTTGTTCAAATCTGAGTTGCCCATTAACGCATCAGTTGAATTGAGCTTCAGAATCTTGAAAATAGCCTTACCCAGCAGACACACCCCCACCTACACACCCACACATATATTGAGGCCCTCAACCCAAGGCCTCCATCCAACCTTGTGTGGGGTCATGGTATAGATCAGATCCATGGAACACAATCACAATAGAAAGAAGTGAAAGTTGTTTTTATTGTTCATATATTATCAAGCAGGCATCTGATGACCTGTGGAATTAAAAGTACCCAGCAGACATTTCCAAGGGGTAGGCACACAGGTCAGCAGATCTAAACTCTACAATGATCTCCCATTAGATTTTGTCCTACTGAGATGAACAGCTCAAAAAGACAAGGATGCCTTTAGTCCAGTCTAACCCCTATAGCCTCTATTCAATTAACACAGGAAGGGCCCTCCTCCCATCCACCACTGGGGCTCAACAGTGGGCAGAGCATCTAGTATTGTATGCTTACAGTCTCATTACAGCAAACCCAGACTGAGGTACAAGACTAGTCCAAGTTTTTCAAAACACTGTTCTGTTTTTTTTCTGGACTTCTTTGATACTATTGTCTGCCCTGGGCTATGTTGTAGGGAATGCTGGTTAGTTTGCTAAACAGTGACTATTCAGCAAAGCTCATGGCATCTCAGATCCCATCCTAGCCATGGCTTTGCAACATATCCTGACTCCAGGGAACAGGGCCTCCTTTCGAAGTGAGGCACTTGGGAACTTGCCCTTCCCGTACATCCCAGTGAGGACTAGGTTTCCTATTTCTACAAGCATTGCAGTCACCTGGGAGCACTGACTCGGGTGGGGGAGCCTTACTAAGCAAGCAGGGAGCCTTCAGCATGCTCTCTGGTTCTGACCTAGACGGGGTTTGGGGGGAGGGGTGTTGAAAACAAACCCTCTTCTGCTCCACGGCTAGCTCACTGGCACATCATTAATGTTTGGCTTGGCTGTGCCTTGTGAGAGAGTCTCTCGGAAATCAGAGGTGTTGCTGGGCAGGGGGGTTGCCAGCCTTGTCTTGAGCCATCAGTGTGGTAGGGGAGCACAGAGGTTAGGTGGAGACACTCTGGAGGCCACAGAAAAGTGGCAACTAGCTCTACTCTCTAAAGAGCAGTGGTTCAGTGACCCTGAGCATTCTGTCTGCAGGAGAGTGAGCTGCCTGGACAGCAAGTCATCACTGCCTCTGAATACACATAAAGGAGGCTGTCTGTCCAGAGAAAGAGGAAAATGTCAGAGGAGAATTGGTAGGAGAAAAGAGACAGATGGGATAGAGCCAGGCATCAAGAATCAGGGCAGTAAAATGATTCCTAACCTTGCCCCCAAGCAGCCCTATCCTTAAGGTGAGATGTTAACAGAGGAAGGGATGAGTGAAAGGGCATGAAATCATGGCCTTCTAGTTCTCATCCATTCCAAGGAGAAATTGAAACTTGCAAATGAATCTAACATCTAGCTTATTTTACTAGCACGCCCAATAAGTTACTCAGTAACTTTCTGGATCCCCTGGCAATGTATTCTCAGAGCCCTTCCTTTGTAAAGTTACCTCTTAGGAACTGCCTATAGACCCTGTCCCTCGACCTCTCCATCTCTTGTCCAGCATAGGGGTGAGAGGTGGGAGGGGGTTGAGAGGGAACAGACAACCCAGCTAATTCCTCTTCTCCGTCAGCGTTGCTTCAAACATCCCTCTTTCAGAGGGACATATTCTTAGATGAAATATTTGGATGTTCTAAGCAAAGTATACATGTGTATATATTTTTATGTTTGTCCCAACTCCACCTCTGAAAATCCTTCCTCTTTTGGATGTTTGGAAATGCCACAATCTCTTATTACTATGAGGTTAGCAACTCATATCCTGAAGATGGCAGAGCAGAAAGATGCGCCAATTGTGTTGAGCAGCTCATGGAGTCCTCAAATTCTATGAGCTGCTGTATTCACCAATTCTGGAAACACCCAACCTTAAGACTTCCTGATATATCGACCAAGAAATCTCCTTGTGATTAAAGAAAACAAAAATCTTCCCCAGCAGAGAAACTAACTAAATGCTTCGTCTTTATCCGCAGCCTATACTATACGCGTTATGACATTGAGATTTGTCCTGTGTTTTAGCATTGCCAAGCTCCACAGACATTCCCTGCTGAGTCTGGAGAGAAAGGAAGCATGCTGTGTGGCAGGGCTTGAAGGCCTCGCTAGGTGGACAACTGCATGTCTAACCATGGCAAGAGCGGCCTCTTGCCTGTTTTCCCACCACAACCCCATCCTTCCTTATCAATCATACTGTGCATGCTAACTCTCTCCCTTGACAATTCACCTGCTATAGAAGCCTTCCAAATGAAGTTATTTTTCCATTCCATCTAACAAAAGCCTGGGCTGAAGATAATGAACAGGGAACTTCCCAGAAGATTTTGTTGTGTTTCTAGCTTGAGCTACCGACCTTGAAGCTCACAACAGCTCAAGGAAAGAGAATCATCTGAGGCAGAGACCATTAGTTTTAGACTGCAGAAAATTTATCTAAGCTTTTGAAGCTGGACACTGACCAATAACTGATCAGCTGCTTACCTGGGAGGCAATGAGGGAGAAGAGAAAGGATGGTGATAGGAACAAAGCAAAAGGGACAAGGGGACTAGAGGAGAGAGAAGATAAGAAAAGAAATAAGAATATCAGCTTAGCATCATAAAGGCAGAGTTGTTGGCTTTCAATACTTTTGCATTTAAAAGAATACTGTACTGGAATGGGTTAACATCATCATCTTTAGCATCCTGATAGCATTATTCAGTAGTTAATAAACACACATTAAACCTCTGCCCAGCTGGCTTTTGGAAAAGGAACCTGAGAGACCCAAACTCAGCCACTCTTGTAGCTTCCATCTCCAGTTCTCTTAATCCTGGCCAAGACGGCGGCCTTGGATACTTTCTTCCGGTCATAGGCCTGGCCGAGGAGAGCCATGAAATCAATGAAGAATGTGGTTAAGTTGATGTGCCAACGGTACTCGCTGGCCGAGTAGTCATAGGGAAAGGTGTGGTGGTAGTTGTGGAAGCCCTCACCTGGAACAAAAGCAAGGAGACAGTTACGGAGCAGCAACGACTGCTATCTTCCTAATCTGCCCACGCTGGTTACCTTGCAGCGCATCTCAAACCCAGGAGAAACTTGATATTGTTGAACGTATGGACGGATCCAGGCTCTTTTACTCTGAACCAAATAAATCCCCTCAGAGGCATCTTAAAAATGGCTGGAGAGATCCTCGTCACCCATGGCTGTCTGGGAGCCTTGTAGGAGGACAACTGATGGTTTCTCTCAGAAGATAAAATGACTAGAGGGAAGCTGCCACTGCTGGGAAGGGGTTTTACAGCGGAAAGTTCCAAAGTTTCCCTAAATATTCTCAAGGCTCTGTGTGTATGTGCTTGTGTTTGGGGAGGGAGGGGAGAGTCCAGAATGTGAAACATGCTACCTCTAGGGGTGAGAGGTTCCTACAGAATGGGCGCAGCAGCCAAAAGTCAGAAGGAAAGAGGCCCAGCCCAGGGGCTGGAATGTCCTCGGCTGCTGCAGCTGGGAGCGGGCTGCTCTGACTTCTAATTCTTAGAGCTTTGACCCTGGTGTGGTGGTGGTGCTGATAAAAGCTCTCTGAAGGAAAAAGAGTCCAAATGCTGAGATGTTGCCTCTAACCTCCAAGATTCTGAGGACTCTGGGGAGGAGCATTTCACTTTGCTTGATAGAAGAAAACAAAGAAATTCTGGATTCAAGACAATTTCTGTAATGTGTAAAGCTTTGGACACTCTACAGATAGTTTGTCAGCTCTTGGCTGCACTCTTCTTTCTGAACAGCATCCAAAAATAATTGTCACCCAAATCAGGCAAGAGTAAAGAATAACTAATAAAAGAGCTCGCTGGGCCCTTTCTAGATAAAAATAACCCCAGACAGGGCAGTAATGATATTAATAACAAGCAAGTGAAGGAAGTCCAACAGAGCAAATGACAACATGCAGGGCATTTCAGGGTATGTCCCTCTCTGTGACATGCCTCACAGTGTGACTGAGTAGGAAGATGGGGTAATGCCAAGGCAAAAGGCACTGGTGGAGGACTACTAATTTCCACAAATGGTTTTGTAGCCAGGCTCTGTGTAAGCACCAGTCAAGCCTGTATCTGTCAGATTTAAAATGGAATCAGACACACATAGACATGAAGAAAATAAAAAGAGGAGGAGCGTCAATGGGTGGAAAGAGGATAGTATTTTGCAACTAGAGGCTGTCAAGGGACAGCTCAAGACTCAAGGGAGAAGGCAAGCTTTGGCAGGCAGAAGATGAGCTTGTGACCAGGGGGAAGGTAATTCAGGAAGCAAAACGATAGTGTCAGGAAACAGCTGGACGAGACCAGAGGGAGAGGTGATAAGGGAGGAAGGCAGCAGGCCCAGAGGAGTGAAGGACAACTGGGACCGGGACAAGGCAGGTACTGGCAGCCCCTCGGAACAGATGTGAAGAGGCTCGAGCTGGGGAAGCCCAGTACAGATCCACCTGCAATACAGGACACATCTTGTGCCAGAAAACTCCATTTCTGGGAAAATCTCAGATTTACAACAGTGCACGTGATTTCTTTCAATTATGGGTCAAAGGAAGAACATGCACAATGGTAGACGGTGCCTGGAAGGAGCAGGGAGATGCACAAAAGTTAAAAAGGGATGGGGGAAAATGCTTTCAATAAAGATAGTCAAGGTTGAGAAAAGGAAGATTTTGTTCTTTGAGACAATCTCACTCTGTTGCCATGGTGTCAGCCTAGCTCACAGCAAACTCAGACTCAGGTTCAGGCGGTCCTCTTCTCTCAGCCTCGTGAGTAGCTGGGACGATGGGCACCCACCACCATGTCCAGCTAATTTTTCTACATATTTTGTTGTTAGCTTTTTGTTTTTTTTTATTGTTGGGGATTCATTGAGGGTACAGAGAACCTTATGTATTTTTTCTTTATATATATTTATGGCTCACTGCAATCTCTCCTTTGGATTGGCTATTAATTTTTCTATTTTTAGTAGAGGTGGGCTCTTGCTGTTGCTCAGGCTGGTCTTAAGCTCCTGAGCTCAAGCGATCCTCCCTCACCAGCCTCCCAGAACCCTAGGATTTCAGGCATGAGCCACCACACCTGGCCTTATAAAGGAAAAGTGTAAGAAGAAAAAAGAGTGATGGTAGGTGATGAGGTATATAAATAAACATGTGGAACAGTGTGGCTGCCTAGATGTTAGGGCAATGAGTTTCAACCAGTGTGCTGTGAGAGGATCTTAGGTGTGCAGCAAAAAAAATTTTAAGGATCATTAAATAAATTACTTTTGAAAGATGTTCAAACCACAGTAAATATATTCTTTTTTTTTTTTTTTACTCTTTTTTTTGATCAACATAATTTAAGTGTACAGTGGAAGCTTAACTATAGGATCAAGTGTGCCGTGAGATGTCAGGGGATGAGCAGTAGTGCAGAACACTGGTGCACAGAAGACACAACAGGCACGGCTTAAATAAACTAATTCAAAGCCATGGTCAAAGTCTGTATTCAGTTGGAAAGAGAGACAGAAAAGAAAATGCAGACAGGTGGTAGAACACTGTTGTCTGGGACTCTGGCAGTGAGAACTGCAATTATAGAGAGAAAGAAATTCAGGAATAGTCAACACTAGGTCAGTGAGCAGGAACTTGTGACCGAACTGTTTTTAGGGTGATTCCCTACACCATGTTGGAGGAAGGGGTCTTTCTAGCACAGAACACAAGTAGAAGAGAGAAAAAGAAAGAACAAGAGGAGACAAGGTGGTAGGTAGTGACAAAGAGCCACCAGCACCAGCTGCTCTGGTGCCCTTCATGGTGACATCCCCAAATGGTAAAGCGTGACACACATTTAAGAGTATGGTGTATCTGAATACAGTGGGGAGATACGATTAAGGGGGCATACTTAAGTTTACTGAACTAAATTATAGTCATTTTGTCTACATTTTATATGGCCCACTTAACTATAAAACACTAGATTAGCGGCCACTCAGATGGCCCTATCGTTCCATCATGCAGCCTCCAGCCCAAGCAAGACAGCCGTACGACCCAGGTACAACCCAGGTGATAAGGCAAAAGGAAAATTCGGGGTTCATCATACATAGCCTTTGGAGATTGTTTTGGAAGCTGGAATCAAAAGCAGTGTTATTTTTTTCCGTACAACTTGGTGCCTGACTCTCACATAAAGGTTTTCCGATATATTGCCCCCTAGTTTTATAGCAGAAAAACTGAGATGCAAAGTGGTCATAAAAACAGGTTAATCTGGTTTTTCTGGCTCCTAGCCTAATACCCTAGTCAGCAGACCACTAGATGTGTTCCCGCTGCAGACCTCCAACTTACCCACAGCTCCCAGGGAAACCAGGATATTTTCTCGGGGGTTAATGTTCTTGTCATAAGGGCGATATCCGTAGAGGTGGGCAGCACTGTTCACCAGCCAGGTGGCATTGAGCACCACAGTATAACGCAGGAATGTGGCAACATACAGGCTGTGCTTAAATGTTTCACCCCAGAAATACCAAGGCACCACCGTGGGCAGGATGAAGCACATAAACACAACAGCGGGCTTGTAGTACCTGCATGGGGAGGCCAGACACAGAGTCAGAGGGCTCTTCTGCCTACCGATCTGCACTCCCTGGGTCAGCAGTCTCTATCCTCTGCTGTGAGCATAGCATGGCAGAAAACAGCAAGAGGGAATGAGGTGGGAAAGCTTTTGATGATGTGTTATTACCTCCCTTTTTAGGTGAGGCAATGAGGAGGAGTTAAATGGCTTTCTAGAATCACACACTGGGCACAGCAAAGACCAAATGCTTGCCTCCTGCCTCTAAGGCCGTCGCTCTTTTTACTGGAGCATAATGCCCTGTTGTTAAAGTAGGTGAGGTCCAAATTACAAATGAATAAACAGTTCTCCAACCTAGGCTGCTTCTCCATTCTGCCTTGGGTTCCTCGCTCTCTCTCTCTCATCAGCCCTCTCATACAGAGTCTGTGTTTAGTGTTATGCCTCCATTTCCTGCCAGCCACTCTAATTCTTTACTCTTCTTTTCCCTCAGAGAGACACACTGAGTGTCCTTGATGACCTGTAGGTCTCTGTCTCTCTAGAGGCCCTTTCTCAATCTTCATTCTCAATGTAGACCAGACCATCAACATTCCAAGGGGAGTGATTCCTTCCTTCCCTGAAGCAGTGAAGTCTTGACTTTCTCATAACCTACACTCCTTCCCAGCATCCTGTTCTTTCCATTCCTAGCAACTTCTTCTCCAGAGTGCATGGATCCTCACTACCTCCTAACCCATGTCCCTTCTCATTTCTAATGATTCCTTTCACCTGGACGGCCTTTTCAAAGCATAGCTGTCTTTGCCACCACATTGCTGCTCAAAAAAGTAATAGTTTCCTACTGCTTATTGAATAAAATCCTAAGCCTGGTTTACAGACTCTACAAAAACGTCATCAGTCTCTCTTTCCATTCTTACTACCTCCCCCACCCTATACATCAAGATTCTTGCTGAACCATGCTTTATGTGTTAGCTCATTCTGTTCTTTCCGTTTGCACTGTCCCTCCCACACGTACTTGTGAAAATCTCTTATCCTTTGGTGAATTCTAGTGCCACTTTCTCCATAAACACTTCCCACTGAGCCATCTCCCTCCCCCTTGTGCATAAATGTTTCACCCCAGAAATACCAAGGCACCACCGTGGGCAGGATGATATGTTATTACCTCCCTTTTTAGGTGAGGCAATGAGGAGGAGTTAAATGGCTTTCTAGAATCACACACTGGGCACCAGCACAGCAAAGACCAAATGCTTGCCTCCTGCCTCTAAGGCCGTCGCTCTTTTTACTGGAGCATAATGCCCTGTTGTTAAAGTAGGTGAGGTCCTCTTGTAATCCAAAAAATATTCTGCCTTATATCATGGTTATTTGGGTACCTGGCTTACAAGCTCAATCCCCTGCCCCTAATAGGCGACAAACTCCTGGAAGGTAAGAGCTAGGCTACATTCAAGTTTGTATCCATGATGGTCGTAGATCAATAAACGTTTGTTAAATTTAATTGGCTTAATTAAGGTAGGTCAGAGAGAAAGAAACACTAGTCTATGCCGATGGGACAATGGGATCTTATTTATTTATTTATTTTTAGAGATACAGTCTCACTATGTCCTCACTAGAGTGCTGTGGCGTCACAGCTCACAGCAACCTCAAATTTGGGCTTAAGTGATTCTCTTGTCTCAGCCTCCTGAGTAGCTGGGACTAGAGGCGCCCACCACAATGCTCTGCTATTTTTTTTTTTTCAATTGTAGTTGTTGTTTAGCAGGCCTGGGCCAGACTCGAACCCGCCAACCCCGGTGTTTGCGGCTGGCGCCATAACCAGCGAGCTTCGGGTGCCGAGTCAGCTGGCGGGATCTTAAAACCTGGGGTTTTAAATTATGATTTTAAACATGCAAATCCAATAAATTTTTCAGCTTATATTTTATGTCTTAAGAGAAAAAGTGGAGCACCCAGACACTAGAGGGCAGAACCGTATCTCCAACTTCATCATTGCTTTACTCACCTCCTCTGGAACATCACCAATTTCTCAGCTTTTAGGTCAGACAGATCTAGCGTGCTACCCTTCTTTTTGACGGCTGGGTGTTTGCGCACAAGCAGCCAACCCACATGAGAGAAGAAAAAGCCACGTCGGGAATTATGAGGATCAGCATCTGTTTCTGAAAACTTGTGGTGGGCACGGTGATCTCGGGCCCATTCATAAACATCGTTCTGGAGGGACAAGAAGAGGAACGCAGGAGAGACACCCTCTTAGGAGAATTCTAGAGAATAGATGTCTATATGAGTCCACAGCTTTCAGCCCAACCTCACAAAATACCCAGGAATCTAGGTTCCAAAGGAGTTGCTTCCTCCTCTTCTCCCAACTTTCCATTAATGTTTAAGTAAAACTGCAACTTGAAATCTCAGGACCGCATGAATAGGACTACTGCTTGTTGTTACGTGGTGGGTGGAATGCAGGTGAACCACACAGAGCTCAGATAGGAGCCTTCAAGGTATAAGCAGCTAATGGCAGAGATTATGCAAATATAATAAGTACCTGAGATATGGCCTAAAATGACTAATTTGTTCTCCTTTCTACTCTTGCTCTGAGCTAAGCCTCACGCCCCTGCTGCCCTTTGCCTTGCTATAGCAACAGCTATGTAAGCTCCTTTCCCCCAATTCCCTTCATTCTGTTTCCACTACACATTACCTCAGCAAATCTCAGTACTTGATTTTGCCAGTATGGCAGTCCCAGGCAGGACCACAATGTCGGGTTGGTCTATCTAACTTCCCAGTGACTTGGTTTCCTCTTCTGTAAATGGGAATCACAAGAATACCAATCTCCTACAACTTTTGGGAAGATTTACTGAGTTAATCTATGTTAAGTGCTTAGTACAATGCCAGACGCATAGCACTATAAAAGTGTTTGTTCTTATCTGAAAACAACAGAGTTCACAAGTCTGTGAAACATCAACTTCAATCCCATTATGGTGAGGTTGTAAGACATTCACCTTAAACAGTGAATTTATCGTCCAAAGTCTACCCAGGAAACCAGGGTCAGTCTATGGCTTACGTGCCATCGCTCCTTACGATGAAGGACAACAACCAGACCATGGGATGACAACACAGGGACCTTAAAATCGAACATACCTGGCACATGAAGAGTATTTGTGATTTAGCCCCTATTTGCCTTTTCCAGTACTCAGAAGTCTCCTGTGCTATATGGACTTAAGAACTCAGCCTACACTTGAAGTGACCACAGGAGAGAGCAAAGTGCAGTGGTCGTGCAGGTGTGGCTCCTCTCTGGGTGCTGATCCCCTCCTTTCTGCCCCTGGATCGTCCATAGCCAAGCAAAGCTTCTTACCTGGAATGCCATCGTGTTGGCAACGATCAGGAAGACCCGCAGGGGCAGCCGGGCTTTGTAAGTTCGGTGGCTCCACAGACGATGAGCTCCTGCTGTTATACCCAGAGCACTAAGAAAATAGTAGAACAACACTGCCGGGAGAAGACAGGGGGGCGTCACAACCAGTGTGAGTTCCACCCGGGGAAGCATGTCAAGGATAGTCTCCTGATGCCAGCTGCTATGTCTTCTTTAGGTTTTGGGTAAGGATCGGCTTTACTCTGAACTCTAGGGATACCTTAGTCTCTTAGAGTTTTACCACTTGAAAAATACCATCACCTCCTAGCCTCTCAACCTAGGAACTGAGATAAGATAAGGGCACCCAATGAACTAAGGAGTCAGAAAGGCAGGAGACAGAACAGGGATCGTACCATCCACTTGTAATCCTCAGGCTGCAGGGGCCTTTTCCCAGGTCCTGTCATCTTTGACCCTTAGCTAACCTTCTCTAAAGTTTTAAGAGCTACAAACTACTCTCCCAGAGCTTGGGGTACCTAAACAGGGGACTCAGAATTAGGGCTCTTTATTAACAGATACAAAGCATTTCAATATTTTAGCTGGCAGTATAGCCATATCAGGGGAAAACCAGCCCTGCACTTAAGTCATATTTTCACAATGTCTTAAGCTTTACTAACAATTTTAATATTCTCGAATTCACTGGGTACTTTGAATGGGGCAGGTGGTATCAATATCCTGAGTTTGCAGTTAAAGAATTAGATGCTCAGAGGAGGTAAGTATTTATCTTGGCTAGGTCATTAGGCTAGTAAGAAATGGAGCCACAGTTTGAAGCAAGCAGTTCACATTCCAGCTATATCCTCCACCTCCCCAACATACATGCACAGTTCCTGTGTCTCCTCTGCCACATCCCTGTCAGCCCAGACTGTCACTAGGCAATGCTAATTCTAGACCACAGTGAGATGGTCACAGGACCGCATGGTCAAACCTCTCAGTGGAGCACCCCGACATTTTCCTGCCTCCCATTCCTGGAGGCCTGCGGGCTCAGGAGGTACTAGATATAATCTCTAACGGGGAAGCGTGTTGCTGGGCATACCCGTCTCTTTTCTGTTCGGTAGCTCTAGCAGGCAAAGGCTGAGGCCTTGGTAGAAACTGTTAACAGTATTTCATTCCTAGGGAAACAGCTAGAAACAATGGGTCCTCAGTGGCCACAGAACTTAGTAGCAGTTGGAGACACCAATTTGTAACAAATTGTCCTGTGTTCTTTTGCAGCCATAGACAGCAGTTTCCTAAACATCCTCCTCCTTTCTCCCAGCTCACCTCCTCCACCCTCTCCTGTACCTCCTAAAGGACCTTCAGGAGAGCCAGAGTCTGTCCCAAGGGAACTTCTATTCACATGCCTCAGAATAGGGATAAAAGTCTTAGGTGACCTGCAGGCCTCAAGCCCAAGGGGTGATTGATAGATATCTGACTTGCAACTTACCTGGAAAAATACCATTGAGCCACAGCCCTCCAGTCACCAAGGAGGAAGAAAAATAGCTTTGGGCATGAATGCAGAAGTACTCAGCTGAGAACCAAGGCAGCTTCTGGGACTGTTTCATGCCACAAGAATACCCTGGGGTAAGTCGACTCAGAAAGCATATAAGTTCCCATATAACAGAGAAATTGGGGAAAGAAACCAGTCATTCTGGTGCCTTTTCCATAAACACTTCCAAGTCTATCTACTAGAAGGGCTTAAGTCAATTGGAGATTCATTCTTACTCTGTTCCCCAGGTAAAGGATTATCCAAATTGATGGTTAAGCAACATCTCTTAGCTATGGCCCTAAGAAGGAGACTTGAGGGGTTTTGCCCTTTGTCCCAGTGTTGCCAGACATATCTCTTCAGCCCCACCCCAGGAGACTGCCTGAGAGGCTCTACAATCAAGGCTCTTAAAATTGCTCAGACTCAAAAGAAGTGCTGAAATCACATCCAGTTGCCAGTTGAACACCGTCCATAGGGATTAAAACAAGAAAAGGTAAAGTCAATCTCCTAAACTCTGATGATAGCAAGAGAAGATGCCCAAGTTCAGACTTCTGATCTTCCTTCCCTCCATCCTCCTCGTTCCCTAAGCCTAGAGGAGTTCTGACATCCCTCCATCAAGCTGGTCATTCCATCTGCTAAGCCATCCACCAAAGGGCAGGGACAGGAGTAAAATAAGTCACCGTCTGGCCTCTGTGTGCCATGTTTCTCTGTCCTAGGGAACAGCACACACCCATTGGCAGGGCACCAAAAGGTAGCATTGACAGATAGCATTCTGCTGCCCACACCAGTGTCTAGCTGAGGGTGACCAAACCCTGGTCTGGGCAAGCTCTGAATGTAAGGAGACCCACAGGGAGTGCTGTCACTGGAAGGGGCTTTCAGGGAACAAAACAGCTCGTGAAGACTCCCGGCCTTGAGGAGAAGGGGGTGCAGAGGAGCCCTGGAGAATCCCACCCCTGCTCCTGATTTCTCATGCTGCAGCTGAAGTTCTGCTGGGTTTCCAGAGAGGGTCGAGAATAGATGTCCCCTCTCTTCACAAATACAAGAGCCCTTCCTGGTCTGCAGATGAACTGACTTTCCACACTGGCCTGCTCTCACTATCTGCCTCTGCCACACCTATGACACAGAACCTAAGAAATCCTACCTTCCTAACACTAAAAAAGTAAAGCTGTTGCCCCGGTGGGCACTTGGTACCCTGGGAAAGGGCTCTTCCCAGTTGCATTTCACTGTAGCACCTGAATGATTTTCCCGAGACAAAACTCAAGGGACCAGATCTCACTATGTTAAGAAGACCAAAGAGGGCCAGAGGAACTTGGCTTACCAGCGCCTCTACGGAACTATTCTCTTAACAGTGTACTCCATGCTGAGACTGCTCTGGAAATCCTCAAGTTGTTGTCTGGAGACAGTCCTGGCTTGCCACCCCTCAGAGAGGAGCAACGTGGGGCCCCTGGATCTGCAGAGCGCATGTGTGTATCTGGGGGGCAGGGCCCTACTATCAGCCCACACAGACAGATCCCTGAAAGAGCTGAGCTCAGGGGAGGTCAGGGACTAATGGGACTCTCTCCCTCATTAAGAGCTCTCTTTTCTGGATAGCAGGGATGATTAGGGGCCAGAGAGGGCTAGTGTTAGAAAGTACCGGGTCCTTGACACTTCACAGCATCAGTGACAGAGGGGTTGAAGCAGGCTGGATGGGGATGGAACATGAAACATTTCTTCAACCGTATGCCATTCTAAGAACTTTTTTTTTTTTTTTTTTTTTGAGACAGAGCCTCAAGCTGTCACCCTGGATAGAGTGCTGTGGCATCACAGCTCACAGCAACCTCCAATTCCTGGGCTCAAGCGAGTCTCTTGCCTCCACCTCCCAAGTAGCTGGGACTA
>CAUYRH010097348.1:0-11618 GCA_963574655.1 Perodicticus potto
ATTCTTCTTAGCAAAGTATCTCAAGAATGGAAGAAAAAGTATCCAATGTACTCAGCCCTACTATGAAGCTAATTTATAGCTTTCATATGAAGGCTATAACCCAACTATAGCACAAGAATATGGGGAAAGGGGCAAGGGAGAAGAGGGGAGGGGGCAGATTGTGGTAGAGAGATGGTAATTGGTGGGGCCACACCTACGGTGCATCTTAGAAGGGTGAAACTTACAAAATGCAGAATACAAATGTCTTCATACAATCACTAAGGAAATGCCCTGAGGCTATGTTAAACAGTTTGATAAAAACATTTAAGATTGTATATGAAACCAGCACATTGTACCCCTTGATTGCACTAATGTACGTAGCTATGATTTAATAAGAAAAAAAAGAAAGAAAATGTAGTCAAAATTACAATGAAATAATTAGGTGACTAGGATCAAATGATAATTAGTGTCTCATCAGTTCAATTTACAAACTTCACCTTTCTCGGTCCTTGATGGACGAGAGCTCCCTAGTTCATTGTGTTATTCAATTTGCAGATGTATCAGTCTAAATTGATCATCAGTCTAAGTTGACCATCAGGTCTAAATGACATGAAACATTTTCTGTTATAATGTAAAGTTCTTCACTCTCAAGTATCCCTATATAGGTAAGACATAGTTCCTCGTAGTTGGAAATGATGATCGCAGTGGTGCACATCTTTGTCTTCCTGCATTCTTCACCCTTTTGTTAAAGGGACATGTTCTGAGGTCAAAGTGTGCTGCTTGCGAGTGTAATTCCTCTAAGTGTCACCTAAGGGTCTCAGACCACTCTCAAGTGTCTCAGACTGTCTGAAGCTGCCAGGAGGCAGCAGAGTGCCCAGGATATAGGGGACAAGACCTTCATATTATGCCCCTCTCGAAGAGCAAAAAGGAGTAGAGAAATATTCTGGTGAGCCCTAACCCTGACACCTCTGCAGTCTCCAGTCACCTGAAGCACCTGAGTAGATCCAAGGGAGCAAATTACCTTTTAATTCACAGTGAGTAAATTCACCTTCATACACTTTTCAGTTTGGAACTAATAGGAATTGGTCACATACGAAAATCCAAGGCTGTATTTTCAATATTTTCAAGCAATAGTACACAAGTTCAATCTTATAAACATGCTAAATAAAATGAGACCATTGGTGCCAGATTTTCAATCCTTTGACCTTAACCTCCTGTCCTGAGGCAAAGGAAAAAAATCTGCTGTGAGACAGAAGGGGGTGGGGGAGCAATGGCTGAAGTTCTCTTTATCTTAATTTCCTGTCCAAAGACAGAGACCAAAGCCTTTGCTCTTAAAGAAAAAGAGAATTTGAAAAATAGCCCAAATAGAATTCAAACTTTAAGCCAAAGAAGAGGATGTTTGATTTCAGAAGAACTCACCCAAAACATTTGATCTGATGGGACTTCTGAAGCTGAAGAGGACACAATAGGTCTGTGCTGGAACCAAGTGCTGCCTTCAGAGAGAAAGCCCAATTTGCACTAGATACGTTGACATAAAGGGAATATCCGAGGCAAACTTAAAACAAAGAATTTTTTTAGGCCAAGATTGAGGATTATAATCTGGGACCATAGGTTCAAGTTGCCCTGAATGTACACTCTGTATACATGTATTTTATAGCCTCCTCTTGGATTGAGAAGTCCTGGAAAGCTATAAGCAGTCTTTCTTTGTATCTTAGTTATATTCACATGAACTATCTAGGACTCTTGCTTAATGCAGAGTCTGATTCAGCAGGTTTGAGGCTGGCCCTGATAATCTGCATTTCTAACATGCCTCGAAGTGATACAGATGGCTTCTTGTCCTCAGGAAACATATTGAGTTGCAAAGCTTATGTACTTAGTTACATGATTTTCACATAAATATATACTTATTACATATATTTGAATGCAACAGTGCATGACTTCATGAATGAACAAACAGCTTTCTCAAAGTTAACAAGGCAAATTCACAACATGTCAGTAGCTAGGAAAGTTTCCATATGTAACTGACCACGTGTTCTTCTTCCCATCTTAAAAAGGTAGGGAGTTTGACAATACTTCCCCAGAACATTTACCGAAAAACCTAGGCATCCTTGGGGACAGACTAATTGCCAAATGTAAACACAATCCTGCAATATACTCCTCTGGGCCTTTGGTCACAACTTTCTGTGCTCGTGACATTTTCCTCGTTTCCCTCTTAATGTGATAAAATCTTACCACTTTTTTTAGATCTAATTCCTCTAGTAGATATTTTCTAAACCTTCCTCTGATCACAGAACTATCAATTTGTCATGCACATACTTGTATCAATTCCTCTATTTATTTTTCAATAAATATTCATAAGGTACTTATGATGTACCAGGATTTATGATGTATATTTGCCGACTTTTCCAGATAGAACATTTCATTGAATTTATTTGATTAGACTTCTTGTACAGATGTTAAATCTTTTAAGACAAAGATTAAGACCTTATAATATTTGTAACCCTAGTGCTATTAGAGCGTCTTGGACACAAATAAAATTTAATGCTTGCTATAAAGCAATTCTTAGAAATTTGGCTATTTCAAAAATAATCTAATTGTGCTATAAAAATCAACATCTTTAATGTTTACACAAGTCTTGAATAAAATATTAGCCAATAATCAAGATCCCTGGGTAAATATGTCACCACATTGTCACTCATGTGGCCTCCTTTTCAAAAATATGTTCTTTCATTTATTCTTTCCACTTTAGCCAATTTCTGCCTACCCCTTTTGCAACCAAAGTTTTCTAGATCTATTGTGCTATGTTTTTGTTTTTGTTTTTTTTTTTTTTTCGGCCAGGGCTGGGTTTGAACCCACCACCTCTGGCATATGGGGCCGGTACCCTACTCCTTTGAGTCACAGGCGCCGCCTGCTATGTTTTATATTTTCATATGCATTTTTTACAATGAATTTAAGAAATATACATTTCAAAAGTTTAGGCAAGAGTCTCTCAGTTTATTGGAAAAAAATAAAGTTTATTTAATGAGACAGTACAAATCATAGCCCTTCAAGTGAAACTATAGCTGTTCTTTCCATCAGCTTGTGCCAATCACCTACATGGTTATTATACAGGACAGGATCTGACTACTTAAGATTTTGAAGAATAGGTGGAAGTTTTCGAAAAGTCAGAAGGAGAATAAAATAAAGTATGACATTGAGAAGTTGCAACCCAATGCCATGCTGTTTGTGTTTCTATAGTCTTGTGGTATAGTTTGGAGTCTAATGTGATGCTTTCAGATTTGTTCCTTTTCCTTAATATCATTTAGTCTAATACATACATAGAACAATGCAACAGAACAGAAAACCTGGAATACACATACTTATTTCCCATTGGCAACAATATATTGATTATAAAGTTTCAAATTTTGATTCCTAGGGTTGTGTTTGAGCCTACTTATGATGCTTGAAATTTCATGATCCAAAACCACAATTACCTTTGCACCAATCTAATAAAGTCATCCACATACCAGCAAAATCTTTGACAAAGCAGACATCAATATTCACTAGGGAAAATAAGCTTTATTCAATAAATTGTGCTGGGAGAAATGGACAGCCACATGCAGAAAATTGTAACATATCTCTCACTACTCACAACAATTAATTTAATATGAATGAAAGATTTAAATTTAAAGCATGAAAATGTAAGAATTCTAGAAGAAAATGTTAGAAAAAAATGCTTCAAGATATCAACCTATGCAAATAATTTATGAAGAAGGCCCCAAAGGCAATTATAGTCACAAAATAGATAAATTGGATTTGATTAAATTAAAAGGCTCTGCGCAGCCAAGAAAATAATCAACAGAGCAAAAAGAAAACCAACAAAATGGGCGATGATATTTTCATCAAGCTATACGTCTGATAAAGGACTAATAACCAGAATCTAAAAAGAACTCAATCAAATCAGTGAGAAAAAATCATACAATCCCATTAAAAAGGGGCAAACAACATGAATAGCAGGTTTTCTAAAGAAGGTAGACAACTGGTCAATAAACATATGAAAAAATGCTATCATCACTAATCATCAGGGAATTGCAAATTAAAACTACAGTGAAATATCTCCTTACCCTGGTACAATGGCTTTTATTTTAAAAGTCCCATAACAGTAGACACTGGTGTGCATGCAGACAGAAAGAAATGTTTATGCACTATTGGTGGGACTGCAAGTTCATACTTCCATGAAAAACAGTATGGAGATTCCTCAAAGTACTGACAGTAGACCTACTATTTGATTCAACAATCCCACCACTGAGTATTTATGCAAAGAAAATAATTCATTTCATCTAAAAGACACCCACACTCAAATGTTTATTGCCACACCGTTCACAACTGCAAAGATGTAGAATTAACCCAGGTGCCCATCAATTCATGTTTGAATTAACAAAATGTATATATGTATACAATGGAATACCACTCAGCCATGAATAAGGATGGCTTAATGCCTTTTACAACAATTCGGATGGAACTGGAGACCATTATTCTAAGAGAGCAACTAAATCATGGAAAAACAAATACCACACGTGCTTGCTTTTAACTGTAACCAAGCAGTGAGCATACTGAGCGTACACGTGCTCAGAGGGAAGTAAAACTCAGTGGAAAGCTGGGAGGAGAAAGGAGGAGCAGGTGAGTGAAATCCTACCTAATGGGTAGAACTAACATTCTCTGGGTAGTGGGCATGCCTATAAACATAACTCAAGATTGCAAAAGCAATCTATGTCACCAAAAACATTTGTGCTCCTATACTATTTTGAAATAAAAAATAATAATAATAAATTAAAACATTACTAAAATCATAATTTAAAAAGAAGTTATGACCTGGTTTAAAGCAAGCATGGCTTTTATTTGCTCTGCTGACTTGAGGCTCAGTAGACTCCTTGGCCTCCTCACTCCATCTCTGCATGGTAATCTTAGACCTAACTTATTTCTATTCTAATAACAAAAAAATTTGCAAAAATGATAATCTTTCTGTGCAAGTCCAATAACAAAACTTTTTTCAGCCATCCAGTCCTTGTCTAGGTGAGTGGCATTTCTCTCAAATCAGAGACAATGCCTAGCTTGTCACACTCCAACAATGACATGGGAGTAAGCAAGTCAAAAGAGCAGGAAGACTGTGATTTCCAGAAACGGGAATCTTAACAACTTGCTCAAACATCATTCCGTGTGGAAGTACATACGTGTAATCTTTCTCGGGTACAATGAAAGCCACAATGCTTGTCCTGGGCTTTATCAGAGGATTTTATCCTGTTCCTTAAGGGTCCAGTGTGTTTGTGTGTTAGGTGGGGGGTGGTGGTGGTGATATGGTTGTGTGGTTAATTTCTCATAACGTTTACAGTATTTATAAAGAGGGGTCATTTTTCAAATTGAGAACCGGAGGCACAGAGTGCTCTTCCTAATCAATAAAGTAAATTACTGGGAAAGTCAGCAGCAGGATGGAAATCTGAGGGCTCCAAGCTCAGCCTTTGTTCTGCTACATTATCCCACTTTAATTATAAATCACTGCAAAATTCCAGATGATTCAAGTTGAATAGTTTTCTATGAAAGGGGTAAGAGCATTTGGACAGTATATAGTTTCCCTGACAGCCTTTTAAAAACTCTGAGTAATGTTTTATTATATTAGGGAATCAGAGTTTCTCCAGAAGAGAGATAAAGAGATGACAATGAAATTATGTTACTCTTTTCTGCACATTTATAGAGATCTATCCATTAGGAGGCCTTTAACTGCAAGTAACAAGATGCCCAACCAAAAGTAACTTGGAAAGTAAGATAATTTATTGTCTCAAATAATACTACTGGGGCCGATGGCAGATCAAGGTTTGGTCTTAACAACTCGGATGTGTAATCAATCACACAGGTGTTTCTATCATGACTTTCAGGCTCCCGAAACACAGCTATGCTGCTTTTTCATTGTCACAGGATGTTTCCTCCATAACATACAGCTAGTTCCAGGGAAGATGAAGACAGGCACTTTTCCTTTTGTCAGTTTGGGGAAAAAAAACTTTTTCCAGAAAATCATCAGCTTTTCCTCAGATCCCATTATTCAGAGTTTGATCATTATAAAGGAGACTAGGAAAGCAAGAATACCATTTGGGGCTCTATGAAGGTAGATAGAATCTATTAGAAAGTAACTTAGTAGTGAGATTGGGCCACAGAAGGTATCTGACATGAAGTCAGTTCAGATATTTTTTAAGGATACTATCATTCAACTTCAGGGCTACCAAAAAACCCAATCTTATTAATGGTAATACTAGGTAAAAGATGTTTTTAAACTCTTATCAATTTGATTGTAGAATTTTAAATTTTACCTTTTAAATTCACTTTTACTGTGGTATTTATGCATTTTCATATGAACCCAGTAGCTTATGTCTGTGGGAAATAAACCTATTTCAAATGAGACAATGACAGGCAACTGGTAGATAGGTCTATTGTATATTAATACTTTAATTGTAAACACTTTATGGCTAATGTTCTATAGGCTTGTTTCTGTAGATATAAAGTAGATATTATTTGAAAGATACTACACAATATAAATATTTCTTCTTAAGAGAAATTGAAACAGATTTCACCAATATGCTTATTGTTGGTTAAGATTAAGGGCTGAAGATATGTCTTTTTGAAATGGCTTATTTCAGCTGATTCTAAAATTTATATGCAAGATCAGAGGAACTGAAATAGTTACAAAAATTTAAAAAAGAATAAGTTTAGTGGAATCATACTACTTGATTTTAAGAGTTACTATAAAACTACAGTCATCAAGAGAATGGGACTGGTAAAGAAAGACATAGATAACTAGAATAAAGTAGGTAAGCAAGACACTCACCCAAGCAAATCTAGTCATTTGGTATTTGACAAAGGTGAAAAATACAATTAAACATTCAAAGTTTCTACAATAAAAAACATTGAAACAATTGGTTTTCTATGTTTCAATAGGTACTTATGCTTCAATGTGACTTACTTAAATTTCACACTTCATAAAAGTCTCAACTCAAAATATGCCATGGATTTAAATGTATAAAACTAAAACACACTTTGTAAACTCATGAGAAATTTTCATGACTTAGATTAGGACTAAGAGTTCTTAGAAATGACATTAAAAGAATGTTCCATAATAAAAATAATAAATAGGGCTTCACCAAAATTTCAAGCTGTTGCTCTGCCAAGGACATTATCACGAAAGTTAAGAAACAAGCTAAAGAGTAAAAGAAATATTTGCCAATCATTTATCCACAAAGGATTTGTATCAAGACTACATAAAGAATTTTCAAAACTCAATAACAAGCGAGCAAACAACTCTATTTAAAATATGACAAAAAAATAAAAACTTGAATGAGTACTTTATGGAAGAGAATATAAGGATGGCAAATAATGACGTGCAATACGTCCGATATCATTAACATTAGGAAAATGTAAATGTAAACCACAATGACGTGCTACTACACAACTATTAGGGTAAGTAAAATGCATTCACCAACAGGACCGAGTACAGACTGGGGCACAGAGTGCCTGGGATTCATTTATTGTGGCTGGAAACATGAAATGTTATAGCCACCCTGGAAAACTGTTAGAGAATGTTTATAAAACTAAACATAGACTTAGTGTAATCAGTTACAAAAGTTAAAAATTTTTTATAGTTTATTTCTATTTTTTATTTATTTATTTATTTTGCAGTTTTTGGCTGGGGCTGGGTTTCAACCCGCCACCTCCGGCATATGGGGCGTGCGCCTTAGTCTGTTGAGCCACAGGTGCCACCCATAGTTTATTTTTAATGTTTCAAGTTCCCAGGCCCATAAGATTTGCTGACCAGAACTTTGTGGCTTTCTGTTGCACTGATAGATTCCCTTTTGAGATATTTTTTCACAGAAATGGCAGAACTTCTTTGCAGTCACAAGTTAACTACAAAAACTTAGAGAACCTATTCGCCCAGAGAAGGCAAAAAAGCAACACCCCAGAGTGGGCCCAAGGACCTGCTTGGGCAGCCGACTCCCCACATCCAACCTGCATACAAGGCTGGAGGAATGAATGCTATTTACCCCTAGCTCATTGTACTACTAAAGTACCCACCCTGGAAGGGACTTATCCACCATTTGTTATCATATGATATAGGTCCTATCACGATTTCTCACATGCCTGAGTGCCCTGCACACCCAAAGCGTACAAAGATGTTCACTCACTGATGACTTATTCATTTCAGCTCCAGAAAAATACCCTGACCAACTGGTTGGGGGAGTTGATTTGAGCAGTCCCTCCCCTCCACTTTCCAGCTGACACGTCCTCCGCAATAAATCTCCTTTCTTCAGTGACAATCCTTGTAGTCTTGGTAATTGACTTTCTGTGCCGTGAGCAATACAGAGAACCCCCTTGTGGGTTTCTTAACATTCGTGGGTTTTGTTCATTTGTTTATTTTTATTTTCATATGAATGAAATTTTTATTTACACACTGTGTCTAGAAGCAGATACATAAATTCTTTACACAATTAATTACACAGGACAACTGTCTGGCTGTGGAAGAAAATCAGATGCCAAAAGACTAAATCATTAGCATAGAGGAAGTAAAACCTAACATGTACATTATGATATTTAGTATTATTTCAAAAGGATAATACCAGTGTTTGACCCAGCGTTCACCTTTCTGAGTTTTGTACCCAAGAGCAATAAAAGTATTTTTTCATACCAAGACACATGCATTTTTGTTTCTATTACAGAAGCTTTATTTGTCATTTCTAGATGATGGAAATAACTCAAATGATAATCAAAGGGTCAATTCTATAAACAAATTCTGGCTTCATCTTGTCATGGAACAGTATACATCAATAAAAAAAGAACTATTGACACAGGCAACAACTAGCATAAATATAAAAAGATCACCTTGAGTAAGAAAAATAAGCCTCAAAAGGGTTATATCCAACATGGTTCTATTTATTTGATACTCTCAAAAATAATATCTTCTATTGTTTTACTATTTTTAATTTAATGGAGCACTACAATTTATCTTTTCCATTTGCTCACTGCATGTTTACTTTGCTCTACATTTTATAGTTTTCAAATCTGTGAGTAAGGATTTGTGTTTCTCTTTTCTAACATGAGAAATTAGTGCAGCATATTTCACTTTTGTCACTGCTTTATCTGAGTCCAACAAATTTTGATACATTCTATTTTCATCTTTATTCGGCTCAATGTATTTTCTTTATTTCCCTTGAGACATCCTCTGTGACTCACAGGTAATTTGTAAGTATTCTATTTAGTTTCCAAGTATTAGGAGAATCTCTTATCATCTCTCTGCTAGTGAAATCTAGCCTTAATTACACTCTGTATGATTTCAGTACTTTTAAATTTAACGAATTATGCTTGTATGATTCATATTATTGTATATTTTGGTGTATGTTCATAGACGCTTGCAAGAATGTGTTTTCTGACATTTTGGATGTATTATTGCTTTATAAACATGGATTAGATTCTGCTGGCGGATGATGTGTTAAGTCCGACATCCTTGCTCACTCTCTGCCTATTTGTTGTGACAATTGTTGACAACTCTAACTGTGGAGTTTTCTATTGACTTTTGCTTCACATATTCTTCAGCTCTTACTACTCTATCATTTTGTCATTATGTAATGTCTTTCCCTGTTTTTGGTAATTTTCATTGCTATAAACTTTATATATTTGCTAAAAACTTTATCTTTATAAATGAACTAAATTTTCTTTTGCTATAAACTGATATTAATACAGTCATTGAAACTTCCTTTTGATCAATGTTTTCCTGGTTTTTACCTTGACATTACTTTATTTTCAAGCTATAAACATTCTTCTATTTGACTGAGTTTCTTATAGACAATACATATATGGTTTTTCAGTAGATTTTTCTGATCTACTCTGCCAATCTCTGTCTTTTCATTAGACCATTAATGTAATTATTGATATGTCAAAGTTTAACTCTGCCATTTTATTTTTTGTTATCTGTTTCTCTGTGTTAAATTTTCTATCTATGAAATCATTCCCAATCATTTGTTTATATTCCATAGCCTCTGAAAACATTCAACTCAGAGTATCAGTGTATGAGTCTCATGTTTTATGACTATATGGGGGGGGAAGCTCAGGATTAAATTGAGGATTAAATGGGCTTTCTTTTACATTATCTAGGAAGAGAGAGCACATAGATTAATACTGGGGTTTCTGTGGCATAACTAAGAAAAAAACAGGGAAAAGGGTTATAATGTTATGCACTATGGAGCAGGTAGGACTTCCAAGAAATTTTTCTTATAAGAATTAATATGATCCTTCAATTCTGAATGGAGTGACTTCACATCTTCTTTCTATAGGCCTAGTACTAGTTCTTTGGCTCTCTACCCAGACAGATTAATAAGTTCCCCCCATTCACAGACCATTATTAGCAGGAAGACTGACTCTCTCTCAGAAGGCTCACAAATGTGTGGAAGAGAGGGAGGCACCTGATCTAAGGTACCCAGTAGGGTTATAATGGTCTTAGAATGGGAACATGAACTAGGTCAATCAGATGCTATTTCTTTGGAATCTGACTTAATTAATAAAACATACAAAATTTATGAAAGCTAAAACTAAAACTTCAATGGCCTCATGTTAATAAATGATTTTGTGTTATAGGAATATCTGGGAAACACTAATAGATAAAAAGTTGTTGATGATAAAATTGGAGTAGAAAGCATTAACAATTGTTTAAAAATTAAGTTGTTAATTCTTATACCAGCATGTCTCCAGGAAATAATCCCAAATGGGGCCATCCTACATGTAAGATATTGAGGGTACCTACAATAAACATGAATTTCCTGGAACTTTTTGAGTCCATTTAACCTTCATTCCCATTCACCCCTTTTGTCCATACTATGCTAATTAAGGTAGCAAATTAAGTAAAAATCTTTAATGTCATATAGACCCCAAGAGTTATTTAAAAACTAATATAACAAGTGCAAATCTATATTGTATCATCACATATACTTCATCATTTTTCTTTTAATATTTCATCTTATTTAATTTTTTAATTCTTTTATTTTTAATTATTATGAGTACATAATAGTTGCATATATTTATAGGGTACAAGTGATGCTTTGATACAGGCATACATTGTGTAATAGTCAAATCATGGTAACTGGGATATCCATTACTTCACTCATTTATCATTTGTTTGAGTAAGATACAATCAAATTCTACTCTTTTAGTTGTTTGAAAACATACCATAAGTTATTGTTAACTCTATTCATTTTGTGTACTATAAAACATTATTCATTTTATTTAATTATCTAAATGGGTGGGACACACACTTCCTCTTTTATAAACAAGACTAATCTGTTCTTGAAAGACTTTTTTTCCTAAAGTAAAAAAAGTATAATATATTATACAAGAGTAAAATGCCTATATGTGGGCGGTGCCTTGGCTCAGCGAGTAGGGCGCCGGCCCCATATACCGAGGGCTGTGGGTTCAAACCCAGCCCTGGGCCGAACTGCATCAAAAATTAGCTGGGTGCTGTGGCGGGCACCTGTAGTCCCAGCTACCTGGGAGGCTGAGGCAAGAGAATCGCTTAAGCCTAAGAGGTGGAGGTTGCTGTGAGCTGTGACTCCACAGCACTCTACAGAGGGTGA
>CAUYRH010097351.1:0-12843 GCA_963574655.1 Perodicticus potto
TGGCATCACAGCTCACAGCAACCTCCAATTCCTGGGCTCAAGCGAGTCTCCTGCCTCTGCCTCCCAAGTAGCTGGGACTACAGGTGCCTGCCACAACACCTGGCCATTTTTTGGTTGCAGCCGTCATTGTTGTTTGGCAGGTCCGGGCTGAATTCGAACCCGCCAGCTCAGGTGTACGTGGCTGGCACCTTAGCCCGTTGAGCCACAGGCACCAAGCCTGTACTAGATTCTTTTGCCTGCATCATCATAATAGGTGACATTCACTCAACGTGCTATGCTTGGTATACAATCTCACTTAATCCCCACAACAATCATGGGAAATAAGTTAAGCAGGCACTATTGTTACCCCAGAGGATATTTTTTGGAAGGGAAATGGGGGGTGTTACTTGTTTTGTTTTGAAACAGTCTCACTCTGTTGCCCTGGGTGGAGTGTAGCAGCATCATGGTAGCTCACAGCAACCTCAAATTCGTGGGCTTGGGAGATCCTCCTGCCTCAGCCTCCCGAGTAGCTAGAACTACAGGCACCTACCACAACACCCAGTTATTTTTTTTCTATTTTTTAGTAGAGGTGAGGTTTCACTCTTGCTCAGGCTGGTCTCAAACTCCTGACCTCAAGCAATCCACTTGTCTCAGCCTCCCAGAGTACTGGGATTAGAGGTGTGAGCCACTACACCTGTCCAAGAATAAGATTTTGTGAATAACATGGTCCAGAACACTTAACTAGGCCGGGTGCAGTGGCTCATGCCTGTCATCCTAGCGCTCTGGGAAGCCAAGGCGGGTGGACAGCCTGAGCTCACAGTTGTTAAGACCAAAATGAACAAAAGCGAGACCCCATCTCTAAAAATAGCCAGGCATTGTGGCAAGCACCTGAAGTCCCAGCTATGTGGGAGGCTGAGGCAAGAGAATCACTCGAGCCCAAGAGTTTGAGGTTGCTGTGAACTATGACACCACAGCATTCTACCAAGGGCAACAAAGTGAGACTCTGTCTCAAAAACAAACAACACGGTCTTGGCGCCAGCCATATGCACCGAGAGTGGTGGGTCCAAACCCGGCCCAGGCTAGCTAAAAACAACAATGACAACTGCAAAAATAACCACAACAAAAAAATAGCCGTTGTGGCAGGCGCCTATAGTCCTGGCTACTTGGGAGGCTGAGGCAAGAGAATCGCTTAAGCCCAAGAGTTTGAGGTTCTTGTGAGCTGTGACGCCATGGCACTCATTATGGAAGGCAACATAGTGAAACTCTGTCTCAAAAAAAAAAAAAACAGGCTTAGCGCCTGTGGCTCAAGTGGCTAAGGCGCCAGCCATGTACACCTGAACTGGCGGGTTCGAATTCAGCCCAGGTCCGCCAAACAACAAAAACAGCTGCAACCAAAAAATGGCCGGGCGTTGTGGCGGGCGCCTATAGTCCCAGCAACTTGGGAGGCAGAGACAGGAGACTCGCTTGAGCCCAGGAATTGGAGGTTGCTGTGAGATGCCACGGCACTCTTTCTAGGGTGACAGCTTGAGGCTCTGTCTCAAAAAAAAAAAAAAAAAACAGGCTCGGCGCCTGTGGCTCAAGTAGCTAAGGCACCAGCCACGTACACCTGCACTGGCGAGTTCGAATCCAGCCCAGGCCCGCCAAACAATAACGGCTGCAACCAAAAAAAGTGGCAGGGCGTTGTGCCGGGTGCCTGTAGTCCCAGCTACTTGGAAGGCGGAGGCAGGAGACTCGCTTGAGCCCAGGAATTGGAGGTTGCTGTGAGTTGTGATGCCACAGCACTCTATCCAGGGTGACAGCTTGAGGCTCCATCTCAAAAAAAAAAAAGAAAACACAGAACTAGGAAGTGACAAAACTAGAATACTTCCCCCCGAGCCCCCTAGGCTGGATTCGGAAAAACTAGAATACATTTTATCAAGGGACTTAATCTGAGCTCTTTTCCACACCCAATAGATTGGGTCCTCTTCCCCTCAGAATAATCTTCACTTCTGAGGAAATGTATACACGTCTCTATTGTTTAAACTTGTATAATAATTTGGGTGGGATTTTTTTTCTTTTTCTTTTTCTTTTTTTCTGAGACAAAGCCTCACTCCACTTGCCTTGGCCTTCCAGAGTGTTAAAATTACAGGCATGAGCCACCACACCCTGCCTATTGGGTCAGATTTTTAACAGTCATCTTTCTCATTTTTGACCCTTCAAGTGATCTAATAAATAACTCAGTATTTAAAGTAACACCTCAAACCTTTCCTGATAATTTTTAATTACAGTAGATAAAGGGAGGTTAACAGAGTGGAGAAAGTGGCTCGGCACCCATAGCACCGTGGTTAGGGCGCCAGCCACATACACCTGGGCTGGCGGGTTGGAACCCAGCCAGGGACTGCTAAACAACAATGACAACAACAACAAAAAAATTCCTGGGCATTGTGGCGGGTGCCTGTAGACCCAGCTACTTGGGAGGCTGAGGCAAGAGAATCACTTAAGCCCAAGAGGTTGATGTTGCTGTGAGCTGTGAAGCCACAGCACTTTACCGAGGGCAACAGAGTGAGACTCTGTCTTCCAGAAAAAAAAAAAAAAATAGGGCAGTGCCTGCGGCTCAAAGGAGGAGGGCGCCAGCCCCATATACCAGAGGCGGGTTCAAACCCAGCCCCGGTCAAAAAGCAATGGAGAAAAAAAACTCAAGAATCAAAAGAGGAGGCTCGGCGCCTGTGGCTCAACAGGCTAAGGCGCCAGCCACGTACACCTGAGCTGGCGGGTTCGAATCCAGCCTGGGCCCGCCAAACAACAATGACGGCTGCAACCCCAGCTACTTGGGAGGTGGAGGCAGGAGACTCGCTTGAGCCCAGGAATTGGAGGTTGCTGTGAGCTAAGCTGTGATACCACAGTACTCTATCCAGGGTGATAGCTTGAGGCTCTGTCTCAGAAAAAAAAAAAAAAAAAAGAATCAAAAGAACAACAACATGGGGCAAGGGGCAAAGCAGAAATCTTTTTTTTTTTTTTTGGCTGTGGTTGGGTTTGAACCTGCCACCTCTGGCATATATGGTTAGCGCCCTACTCCTTTGAGCCACAGCTGCCGCCCCAAGGCAAAAATCTTAAACTGTCACGTCTACTTGAATGTGTATCTGCATTACAGAAAGAAACCTGGTATTCCATCTGAAATAGTTTACATAGTAACACATATAATATCTTCAGTAGCTCCCCTAGTGCCTCACTGAAGGACCTACAGGATAAAGTCCAAAGTAGCTAAACAAAGAATGTTGAAGTCAATAGTTTACGTACATGGTCTTCTCTTCACCTCCCTCACAAAGACCTTGTATTCCTACTCAGACATGGTACAGCCAACCTTGAAACCCCTTTCTCTGCTAATTCAAACCCACTTCTTAACAACCGCAACTTTGGATACACACTATTCAATCTCTTTTTTTTTTTGAGATAGGGTCTCATTTTGTTGCCCTAAGTAGAGTGCTGTGGTATCACACAGCTCACAAAAACTTCTAATTCTTGGGCTCAAGCTATCCTCTTGCCTCCGCCTCCCAAGTAGCTGGGAGCTATCACAATGCCTGGCTATTTTTTTTAGAGGCAAAGTCTCACTTTTGCTCAGGCTGGTCTCAAACTCCTGAGCTCAAGCAATCCACCTCCCTTGGCCTCCCAGAGTGCTAGGATTACAGGTATGAGCCACTGCACCTGGCCTTATTCAATCTCTTTAAACACCAAATTCCTTATTTGTAAACTGAGGTTCACATCTATCTCATGGGAATATTATAGGATAATATGAGATGATCGTAAAACATGTTGGGTTCTGCCTAGCATATAATTATGTACTCAAAAAGTGACAGTTTTGCCTCTCAAAGCAAACTGCTTTCCAAGTTCAACAAGTTTCATATGATGCTTTCTCAACATCTTGACACTTACCACTCATAACCCTCCTTTGGCAGTTTTTATGTGCCATCTCTTACAAAGTTGCCTCTTTATTCTTCTGGTAGTCTCTGGATTCAAAACACCTTCCTGGCTTTGCTATTTGTCAGCTATAGATGTATGTCTATGGGCAAAAAGTTTATCTGAGCCTTTATTTCCACATCTGCAAAGGTGACGAAATAATAGCACCTACTTCCACACAGCTGTTGTTGAGAATTAAATGAGACAACGAAAGTAAAGCATTCTGCACTTTGTCTCTCTCTAGCACACAGTAAGAATTCTAGCTATTATTAATTTCAGATATGTCTACAGTCTCCCAAACGTGGTGGACAATTACACTATTGCTCCTGGTACACAAATGCTCAATAAATGTGTGATAAATGCTACTAAGTTCAGGGAAACTGAACAGTGGTTAAGATATCTTAGTTCTGTCCCATCAGTTGGCTGCACAACTTTGGACACACCCTTGCCCCTCTCTTCCCCATGTGTAAAATGAAGTTGGACCACATTTATCTCTACGGACCTTTCCGAATCCTATATTATCTGATTCCTGAAAGCAGTCAAGTGGAAAATGGATTATGCATATAAGCTTACTTCTAATCAACCTCCCCAGACACATCTTCCACAGAAATGCGACCAGTGTATATTCTGCCTGAATTTGGTCTCTGAAAACAGGCAGGTCACTCTCTGGACGTCAGTTTCCTCACTTGTATAATGGGGATGGAAAACACAACAATACAGGGTGAAACTTAAACAAAACATATGTAGTAGATCTTCATAAACTATAAAGCCCACGTGTGATGATGATACCACATTAGTAACACCAATCTCTTCGGTCAGGGCCCCCATATTATTGCAGGCAGAGCTGAGCATTAGATGCGCGTTCCAATTCCATCGTGGTAGTTACTGATTACGTGAGCTCTGATCTCAACTTCCCTAGAGAAGACCAGGCACATTCCATACGTCATCCTACTCAAATAACTGCACTGAAATTTTGCAGAGTAGGAATGATTACCCCCATCCCCAAAATGGGAAGCAGCCCGTGCTCTTTCTAGAAAGAAAACGAAAACCTCTCCTCGGACCAGCTCGGTCCCCGCGAGGCTCCGCCCCAGCCAAGCCAGTGTTATTAGCATATATTTGCGTGTATTTGCATACTGCGTGTACGTACGCCCGGCACCAGGGCCCCAAGGTGATGAGCGCAAGCAGACCACGGGGCCAAAGGTCAGTGTTCATGGGGCCTGTGCGGTCCTACCTGGCTTCGCTCTCGATGTTCTCGCTGTCGAGACTTAGCCGCCTTCCGAAAAGCCGCAGCCATGTCAGTTCACTTCTGAAAGAGCTCAAAAAGACAACGCCGGTTCTGCACTACTCTCTGCCACTTCGTCCTCTGATCCTGCCGGAAACAGGCCACGCTTAGGACCGCCCACTTCCTCTATGCAGCCTATCGGGAGCCTGCTTTTCCGGAAATACGTCCTCTGACAAAGGCAGCCACGGACGGCTGACTCTGGAAAGAGCAGTTTCCCAGTTTCTCGTAACTCTACCAGGGACAGTTTTTATTCGCCAGGGGCTGTCCACGCTACTGAATCCGGCCTTTGCGCCCGGCCTGCATTGGCACCGGGGAACACGTGGCCGGCACTGCCCCCTCCTCCCGAGCTGGGATAGGTGTGTGCGCATGTGCGCATGTGCGCATGCATTCTCTTAGAGCGACACCGTACTTAGGTACAAAGCAAAAAGCCTGAGAACTGCCGGGCGCGGTGGCTCACGCCTGTAATCCCAGCACTGTGGGAGGCTGAGGCGGGAGGATTGCTGGAGCTCAGGAGTTCGAGGCTTGTCTGAGCGAGAGTGAGACCCCGACTCATGAAAAAAATGGAAAAACCCAGCCGGGCGCCGCGGCGAGCGCCTGTAATCCCAGCGGCTTCGGAGGCTGAGGCAGAAGGATGCCCACAGCCCGAGTCTGAGGTTGCAGTGAGCGACGACGCCATTGCACTCTGCTCAGAGCATAGGGTAGAACTCTGTCTCGACAAAAAAAAACAAGGCAACTGTGCGCATATGCTCCTCCCAACCCCCAAATCCCCTTTTAAAATACATTTTTTTAAAGCCTGTGAATTTCGCAGTGTTGGGGCTCAGAACACATCATTCCAAAATATAGCTATAGGGGACCAGACTGTATCACCCCCAAAAGATAACTTTTTTGGCATATTTTCAACTATTCTGAGAAACTGCCAACATAGGAGTAGCTCTGAAAAGCTGTCCTTTTGTAAAAAGAAATTTAAATCTATAAAGGAAATCTCTGTTATTAATAAAATATGTATCAGGAAAAGGGCTGGCAATTTTTACTGTGTGAGACGTTTTATCTGCATAACAGTATCTTTATTCACTGTACCTTTCCTCTCCTCAACTTCCCATAATTTAGGTTGCCACTGTCGCTCAGAAGCTCCACACCATTATTTTCTGTAGCTTAGGATGCCATATAAACTTCAATTATCTGACCCTTTTACTTTTTGCTTTCCTACAAGATACAGGAAGGAGTATTCTGTAGAGAGACAAAAGACCTTTAAACCAAATCTAGCTCTGCCACTTATAGGCTGTGTCACTTCTGGCAGGTTTATTGACTTTAATGGGCATACTTTTTCTCACCCATAAAATGAAAATAATAACATGCACTTCTTACCCCACAGCCACAGGGCTGTCAAGGGCTCACAGCTGAGTTGAGGGGGGTCATATCTGTAAGCAGCGTAGAAGGGGATTACCTAATGGCAGTAGTTAATAAAGTTCTGATTCCCTCACACCCTCAAGGGAATGGTTGGCTGACAATATGAGTATCAGAGGTGGTACAATGAAATAAGACCATGATCCATATAGAAAAGTTCTGATCCTAACTCTTGGCTACCAGCTAAGGCAAAGTTAGATTCACTGAGCCTCCATCTCCCCATCTGTAAAATGGAGATAAAAACAACACTACATCCAGAGAACTGTTGTGAGGATTAAATGAAATAATGTTTTGGTGCTTCATTTTATTTTATTTTTTTTTTTTTTGAGACAGAGTCTCACTACATCTCCCTCGGTAGAGTGTTGTGGCATCCCAGCTCGCAGCATCCTAAAACTCTTGGGCCCAGGCTCCGCGCCTGTGGCTCAACGGGCTAAGGTGCCAGCCACGTACACCTGAGCTGGCGGATTAGAATCCAGCCCGGGCCTGCCAAACAACAATGATGGCTGCAACCAAAAAATGGCTGGACGTTGTGACGGGCGCCTGTAGTTCCAGCTACTTGGGAGGCGAAGGCAAGAGACTCACTTGAGCCCAGGAATTAGAGGTTGCTGTGAGCTGTGATGCTACAGCACTCTATCCAGGGTGACAACTTGAGGCTCTGTCTCAAAAAAGAAATTAAAATAAAATAAAAAGCTTAAAAAAAAAAAACTCTTGGGGCTCGGCGCCTGTGGCTCAACGGGCTAAGGCCCCAGCCATGTACACTTGAGCTGGCGGGTTCAAATCCAGCCCGGCCCGCCAAACAACAATAACGGCTGCAACCAAAAAATGGCCGGGCGTTGTGGCGGGCGCCTGTAATCCCAGCTACTTGGGAGGCGGAGGCAAGAGACTCGCTTGAGCCCAGGAATTGGAGGTTGCTGTGAGCCCTGATGCCAGAACACTCTATCCAGGGTGACAGCTTGAGGCTCTGTCTCAGAAAAAATAAATAAATAAATAAATAATAAAAAAAATTAAAAAAAACGATACTATTTAAAAAAAAAAAAAAAACTCTTGGGCCCAAGAGACTCTCCTGCCCCGCCTCCCAAATAGCTGTGACTACAAGCGCCCACCACAACACCCGGCTATCCTCTTGTTGTCGTTGTCATTACTGTTTGGCAGACCCAGGCCGGGTTCGAACTTGCCAGCCCCAGTGTATGTGGCTGGTGCCCTAACCACTAAACTACAGGTGCTGAGCCATTTTGGGTTTGGGGGGTTTTTTTGCAGTTTCTGGCAGGGGCTGGGTTTGAAACCACCACCTCTGGCATGTGGGACTCATGCCCTACTCTTTTGAGCCACAGGCACCACCCAGGTTTTGTGTTTTTTTTCTTTTTTTGACACAGAGCCTCAAGCTGTCACCATGGGTAGAGTGCCGTGGCATCTCAGCTCACAGCAACCTTCAACTCCTGAGCTTAAGCGATTCTCTTGCCTCAGCCTCCCAAGTAGCTGGGACTACAAGCACCCACCACAGCACTCAGCTATTTTTTTTTTTTTTTGAGACAGAGCCTCAAGCTGTCACCCTGGATAGAGTGCTGTGGCATCACAACTCACAGCAACCTCCAATTCCCGGGCTCAAGCGAGTTTCCTGCCTCCGCCTCCCAAGTAGCTGGGACTACAGGCGCCCGCCACAACGCCCGGCCATTTTTCGGTTGCAACTGTCATTGTTGTTTGGTGGGCCCAGGCTAGATTCGAACTCGCCAGCTCAGGTGTACATGGCTGGCGCCCCAGCCTGTTGAGCCACAGGCGCCAAGCCTGGGTTTTTTTTTTTTTTGAGACAGAGTCTCACTTTGTCACCCTCGGTAGAGTGTCGTGGTGTCACAGCTACACCAACCTTCAAACTCTTGGGCCTAAATGATTCTCTTGCCTCAGCCTCCCAGGTACCTGGGTCTACAGTTGCCTGCCACAACACCCAGCTAGTTTTAGAGACAAGGTCTCGCTCTGGCTCAGGCTGGTCTCGAACCTGTGAGCTCAGGCAATCCGCCCACTTCAACCTCCCAGAGTGTTAGAACTATAGGTGTGAGCCACCGGGCCGGCCTGAAATAATATTTAAATTTCTTAATACTGACTGAGGCAGAACGGCTTGAGCCCAGGAGTTTGAGGTTTCGGTGAGTTAGGCTGACACCCTGGCACGCTAGCCTCAGCAACAAATAGAGTGAGACTCTGTCTGAAAGAGCTTAATGGTGTGTTCACCCCTTAGGCAATGGATCTATTATTGTTATTCTTACTAAATCATCCTCTTAGTCTAGAGCAGTGGTTCTCAACCTTCCTAATGCCACGACCCTTTAATACAGTTCCTCACGTTGTGGTGACCCCCAACCATAAAATTATTTTCATTGCTACTTCATAACTGTAATTTTGCTACTGTTATGAATCATAATGTAACTATCTGATATGCAGGATATGTTTTCATTGTTACAAAGGGGTGGACACCCACAGGTTGAAAACCACTGGTCTAGAGAGAGGATAATAAACCATCCCGGAGGTATTTGGTTTATTTTCCATCATGTGAAATGGCTTTTGTAATTCCACCCATTTCTCAAGACAGGTTTCAGCCCTCCGGCTGAAGAGCTCTGGATAAATACTCTCCTCAGTCATGAGAGGTGCCCTTCCAGTTGACTAGTGAGCAAGAAAGAGCTGAAAGTATGAGTCTGAGCCTTAATAACATGCGTTGACAAAATTCCATTTCATTTGTCACTTACTGTTGAAAGACAAGACCCTTATGATCTGGCCCATGCCAACCTTTCCAGCCCCATTCTGATTAAAAAACTTAGTCATTGGCTCGGCGCCTGTAGCTCAGTGAGTAGGGCGCTGGCCACATATACCGAGGCTGGCAGGTTCAAGCCCAGCCCAGGCCTCCTAAACAATGACAACTGCAACCAAAAAATAGCCGAGTGTTGTGGTGGACGCCTGTAGTCCTAGCTACTCAGGAGGTGAGGCAAGAGAATCGCTTAAGCCCAAAAGTTTAAGGTTACTCTGAGCTGTGATGTCACTGCACTCTACCAAGAGTGACATAGTGAGACTCTGTTTCAATAAAAAAAAAAAAAAAAAAAAAAAAAAAGACCTAGTCATTAGGCAGGGTGACCAGATGGCAGGTCCAGCCACTCCTGCTGCTTCCCTGGAAGAAGGCATTGAGTGACCAGCATACTCCAGGGTCCCCCCCTCTGGTAGCTCTGGTGTATAGACTCCAGGGGGGGGTACCCTGGAGTCACCCCTGAATTTGAATTGCACATCTACTACCTATTGGCTTGTGATTTGGGGCCACATTTTCAAATTCTCTGAGCCTCAAGTCCTTCTATGCAAAATGGTACTAATAATAAAAATAATAACAATAACCACCTCATATAGTGTTTGTGAGGACTGAAAGAGGTAATAAGTAGCAGTTAAAGTGGTGGTTTGCACAAAGCCAGCATTTTTTTTTTTTTGCTGTTTTTGGCCGGGGCTGGGTTTGAACCCACCACCTCTGGCATATGGGGCTGGCCACAGGCACCACCCAACAAAGTCAGCATTTAACCACATCAGTTCTCCATCTGTCCTCCCCTCTTTCGTCATGTTCTGTGAAAAATCACTCAGGTCACCCTCTCCACTCAAAAATCCATTGTCAGGCTTAGGGTCACAAGGAAAGTTTTTGGATAGTGTGAAAGAGGATGTCTGCTAAGTCTTGAGGCCTACAAGAGAAGGAAGGACATGTTCTCACTAAGGGGAAGAAGGGCTTGTGGTTACAGGCATCACAGAGTGATTCAGCACCCAGAGGAAGCCATGACAGGATTGTCAGTAGTCACCCAAAGCCTCCTTTTTTTTTTAAGACAGACTCTCACTGTTGCCCTGGGTAAAGTGCTATGGTGTCCCAGCTCACAGCAACCTCAAACTCTTGGGCTTAAGCAATTCTCTTGCCTCAGCCTCCCAAGTAGCTGGGACTATAGGCACCCGCCACAACGCCTGGCTATTTTTTGTTGTTGTTGTTGCAGTTGCCATTGTTCTTTTAGCTGGCCCGGGCCAGGTTCGAACCCACCAGCTTCAGTGTATGTGGCCAGCGCCCTACCCACTGAGCTACAGGCGTCACTATCAGAGCCTCCTTTTGAAAGGAGTTTCCTTTTGAAAATTCTTGCAAGATGGCTTAGCGCCTGTGGCTCAGTGGGCTAAGGCACCAGCCATGTACACCTGAGCTGGCAGGTTCGAATCCAGCCCGGGCCCACCAAACAACAATGACGGCTGCAACCAAAAAATGGCCGGGCGTTGTGGCGGGTGCCTGCAGTCCCAGCTACTTGGGAGGCGGAGGCAGGAGACTCGCTTGAGCCCAGGAATTGCAGGTTGCTGTGAGCTGTGATGCCACAGCACTCTATCCAGGGTGACAGCTTGAGGCTCAGTCTCAAAAAAAAAAAAAAAAAAAAAAATTCTTGCAAGATGAGAGAATAGATGGAGGACCCTTAGCACAAGTTAAGGAAGAGTGTGTGGGAACCTCCTGTGTAAGAGAAGGGCAATTAATTATATTTCACTTATTCAAGGCAAGGCATCCAACAAACACTCAGGCTCTGCTTCCAGTCCTAGCTCAGACACACCTGTTTCCCATGAAGGGGGGAGGACAGAGAAAGAATGGGAACAGGGAGTCCATGTGGCTGATCCTGGACCTCTCTGTGCATGTCCTCCTGGGCCAAAATAGAGCAAGCAGGGAAATGTGAGCCCACTGGGGAGCTGGAAATGGAGAGAGGAAAGGGCATAGCTTCCTTGTGGGAGCTTGCCCCTAGGCTGGTTACCCCCACTCCAGCTGGCTAAAGCTGGAAAGCCAACTTGCTCTGGCCTCTGGAGTCCAAGTCTTTTTTTTTTTTTTTGAGATAGAGTCTCACTATGTCGCCCTTGGTAGAGTGCCGTGGCATCACAGCTCACAGCAACCTCAAATTCTTGGGCCCAAGTGATTCTCTTGCCTCAGCCTCCCAAGCAGCCGGGACCACAGGTGCCTGCCACAACACCCAGCCATTTTTTGTTGCAGTTGTCATTGTTTTTAGCTGGCCTGGGCCGGGTTTGAACCCGCCACCCTCGGTGCATGTGGCTGGCACCATAACCACTGTGCTACGGGCACCGAGCCTGGAGTCCAAGTCTTAACAGCAGACTCTAACACTTGACCACAAAACAGAGGGGGATGTTCCCATATATTGATGACCTATTCCAAGCTCCCATCCAATGCTCACAACCATGCTCTGAGATGGCCAACCACTCTTCACAGATGAGGCTTACATAGGTTAAATAACTACAGATGCTATAAAACCTAATGATTAAACTCATTTTTGCCATAAAGGACTTTTTTTTTTTCTTGGAGACAGAGTCTCACTTTGTTGCCTGGGTAGAGTGCCCTGGCATCACAGCTTACAGCAAGCTCAAACTCTTGGGCTTAAGCAATCCTCTTGCCTCAGCCTCCTGAGTATCTAGGACTACTATGTCTGCCAGAACACCTGGGTGTTTTTAGAGACAGGGTCTTACTCTTGCTCAGGCTGGTCTCGAACTCTTGAGCTCAAGCAATCCACCCACCTCAGCATCCCAGCGTGCTAGGATTACAGATGAGAGCCACCTCACCCAGCCTAAGACTTTGATTTTTGACTGTCTGGATTTAAATCCCAGTTTGCCACTGTGTCACCCTTGGCAGGTTGCTAATCTCTCCGTGCCTCAATTTTTTCATTTTTTTTTTTTTTTTTTTTTGAGACAGAGCCTCAAGCTGTCACCCTGGATAGAGTGCCATGGGATCACAGCTCACAGCAACCTCCAATTCCTGGGCTCAAGTGAGTCTCTTGCCTCCGCCTCCCAAGTAGCTGGAACTACAGGTGCCCACCACAACGCCTGCCATTTTTTGCTTGCAGCCATCATTGTTGTTTGGCAGGCCCGGGCTGGATTCGAACCCGCCAGCTCAGGTGTACGCGGCTGGCGCCTTAACCCGTTGAGCCACAGGCACCAAGACTCAATTTTTTCATCTTTAAAGTGGAGATAAAAACCAGGCACAGGGCAGTGCCTGTGGCTCAGTGAGTAGGGTGCCGGCCCCATATACCGAGGGTGGCAGGTTCAAACCCGGCCCCAGCCAAAACTGTAACAAAAAAATAGCCAGGCGTTGTGGCAGGCGCCTGTAGTCCCAGCTACTCTGGAGGCTGAGACAAAAGAATCGCCTAAGCCCAGGAGTTGGAGGTTGCTGTGAGCTGTGTGATGCCACAGCACTCTACTGAGCGCGATAAAGT
>CAUYRH010097353.1:0-30203 GCA_963574655.1 Perodicticus potto
GTGGTATATGTACACCACTGAATATTATGTAGCCTTAAAAAAAGATGGAGACTTTACCTCTTTCATGTTTACATGGATGAAGCTGGAAAATATTCTTCTTAGCAAAGTATCCCAAGAATGGAAGAAAAAGTATCCAATGTACTCAGCCCTACTATGAAACTAATTTATAGCTTTCATATGAAAGCTATCACCCAATTACAGCACAAGAACATGGGGAAAGGGGAAAGGGAGGGGAGGGGGGGAGGATGGGCAGAGGGAGAGTAATTGGTGGGTCCACACTTACAGTGCATCCTAGAAGGGTACAGGTGAAACTTACTAAATGTAGAATATAAATGTCTGTACACAATAACTAAGAAAATGCCATGAAAGCTATGTCAACCAGTTCAATGAAAATATTTCAAACTGTATATAAAACCAGCACATTATATCCCATGATTGCATTTATGTACACAACCAAGATTTAATAAAAAAAAAATAAAAATTTTATGCAACCTTATAATAAAATTAAATAAAAACCTAGCAGGCATGTTGGCAGACACCATCCCAGCTACTCTGGAGGCTGAGGCAACAGGATCACTTGAGCCTAAGCGTTTAAGGTTGCTGTGAGCTATTACAGATACCACAGTACTCTACAGAGAGTGATCAAGTGAGACTCTGTCTCCAAAAAATTTTAAAAAAAAAGATAAATTAAGTGGTTATTTTCATCAACTATTGCCAATTCTCTAAACTGTGAAAGAAAGATGAAAAATACTAGCCAGTCTGTCTCAAATTTGCAACCTATGTACTTGATTTCAAAACATCCAATGTTAGCATCCTATCAGCTCCATCCTTCTGAACATAACCCAACAAAAAGTGATCAAAAAGGATCAGTCAATGTTTCCGGCTAACTTTATAGAGAAAATCAATCAAAAAAATCAAAATAAAGCCAATGGTAGTAAGTCTTATTACGTGTCTGAAACAAAGTTTCTCTATTAGAGGCAATATCTGCAAACCTAGTGTCTGCTAGAAGCTTTGAGTATTATTTCTAATGTTTCATGAAGTTCTCCAAGATTATTATCCGCCTACTGATGAGGGAATTGAGGTTCAAGGAGTTAAGTGGATTTTGCACTGTATGTTTTTAGCATTTTATCACAAGATGATCTACTAATTCCAGGGCTTACACTCCCTGTACCATTCTATACACTGCTCTGTCCTATCAAATACTCAGCCCCATCTGATATGGCCAATAATACATCATTAAAGTAGAAAAGTATTGGTCAGTCCAGGGATATCCTTTTCTCCTTTTTTTACAATAACCAAGTTGAGAAGACTCAGATTGGCATCCACAATGCAACCCCGTACAGATTTGTGCTTCCTTTCTCCAGTTCTCCTTGGTCTATAACAGGAATGCCCCTTACTCAGCAGCAGGCGGACCCGGCCATGGGTCAAGACACCCTGCTTCGTGGGGAAACCTTGCTAGTCGTTTCCACCACTGATTCGGACCACATAACCCTTGTACCTCGGCGTCTGGGGCCTAAAAGAGCTAGCAGAATCCGCAAACTTTTCAATCTGTCTAAAGAAGATGATGTTCGCCAATACTTTGTGAGAAAGCTCTTAAACAAAGAAGGTAAGAAACCTAGGACCAAAGCACCAAAGATTCAGCGTCTTGTAACTCCACGTGTCTTGCAACATAAACACCTGCGTATTGCTCTGAAGAAACAGCGTACTAAGAAAAATAAGGAAGAGGCTGCAGAATATGCTAAACGTTTGGCCAAGAGAATGAAGAGGCCAAAGAAAAGCGCCAGGAACAGATTGCCAAAAGACGCAGGCTGTCCTGTCTGAGAGCTTCCACTTCTAAGTCTGAATCCAGTCAAAAATAAGGATTGCTTTTGAGTAACAAATGAGTTATCTCTTTTTTTAAAAAAAAAAAAAGAAGAAAAGTACACAATTATTAAACCATATTAGTCATTTAAATTTATAAGCATTCCACTTAGGTTGCAAAAATGCTTCAATACACGAGACTTAGAAATAATTACAGTAAAGCCATCCAGAGATGATGTGTTATCATGTAACTGTCCCAGGCTGGATAGCTGGAACCAGAATTCAGGTTTCCTCAAAACTGCAGTGTTCGGGCACAAAAAAAAAAAAAACTGCAGTGTTACTCATCCTAAAAGTAAGCAAATGATTTGGAAATTACTGAGCAAAAATCAATAGGCATAATATATGGCTGATATATACATATATGCATGTCAATCTATATACATGTCAATCTATGCTAAAGCTTAGACAGCAAGCCTATATAACAATTTTAACTCATCTAAAGGCTTGCAAATATTAACTCTAAATGATAGTTATAAAAAATTTAACAAACATTTTCCCTCATAGAATTTAAGAGGATATCTTAATACTGGTTCAGGTAGCCCTTTTCTATATGTTAAAAAGACAAGAACCATTTAATGGAGTTTAGACAAATATATAACTTTTTGTTGTTGTTGTTATTGTTGTTGCAGTTTGGCCGGGGCTGGGTTTGAACCTGCCACCCTCGGTATACGGGGCCGGCGCCCTACTCACTGAGCCACAGGCGCCTCCTCAAATGTATAATTTTTAAAGTAACACACACAGTTTTCCCAGTTATATTAAGCAGAAAGAAGAAAACACTGAAAGAAGACTCTCCTAGCAGATGATGCTCATTTTTAAATTTAAAGAAAACAGAAACTGAAAACCACAAGTGATAAAAATGTTGCCTTGCTTTTAGGTCTTTTGGATTCAGGTCTTAAACACAAAAACCAAAAGGCAGTACTGTCTACTGATATTTCCCATTTCCTCTGTCCTCTCCCCTACATCAGAGGCTAGAAGACAAAAATCTGCATTTCTCAGGATCTCTTGCTAGGAAATTCTGAATTTATTTCTCCTTTCCCTGTCCATCTTCCTTGTTTCCCTTGCTGTATTGCAAGGACTAGTATTTCCAATACAATGCTGAATAGGAATGTTATAGTGACTTTGCCTTGTGCCTATCTTAGGCAAATGCATTTAGTCTTTCACTGATAATCATATTAGCTGTAGATTTCTCAGAGATACATTTATCATGTGGAGGAAACTACTCCCATCTATTCCTACTTTTCTGAGGGTTTTCCTTCTATTCCTATTTTTCTGAGTTTTTATTGTGAATGGATAGTTGATATTGTCAAATGCTTTTTCCACACCTATCAAGATGATCAGAGGAATTTTTTTAAATGCTGTTGTTTATTGTTAATGTTGTACATTATATTGATTTTTCAATTTTGAACCAACCTTGTGTTCCTGGAATAAATGGCACTTAAGCATGATGTATTATCCTTTTTAATATTAACTATATTCAACTAATATTTTATTAAATAAAATATTTTTAATCAGGGTAATAATATTGGCCTCATAAAACAAGCTTGTGTTCCCTCCCTTCTATTTTCTGAAGAGTTTTATGTATAATTGATATTAAAGTTTGGTTGAATTCACCAAATTCACGGGCCATGTGGGCTTACGGCTTTCTTTGTGAGAGACTTTTTAACTAGACATGCAATTTGTGTAATAAAGAGTAATTCAAAAGAAAAAAAAGGAGAAATTCAGGTTTATCCATTTCTTCTTGAGTGCGGTTAGCTTGTATCTTTGATGAAATTTGTTCATTTATCAAAGTTATTAAATGTATTAACATTAAGTGGTTCCTAATATTCCCTTATTATCCTTTTAATATCTGAAGGATCTATAGTGATAGTCCCACTTTCTTTTCTAATATTATGAATTTCTGTTTTCTCTTTTTTTGCTCCTGATTAATCTGACTACAGGTTTATCAATTTTATTTCATCAATGAACCAGTTTCTGGTTTCACTGATTTTTTTGGTCCTATTTTGTGTTGTTTTCTATTTTACTGATTTCTACTCTTTGTTATTTACATTTTTTTTTTTTTTTTGAGACAGAGCCTCAAGCTGTCACCCTGGATAGAGTGCTATGGCATCACAGCTCACAGCAACCTCTAATTTCTGGGCTTAAACGAGTCTCCTGCCTCCGCCTCCCAAGTAGCTGGGACTACAGAAGCCCGCCACAACGCCCGGCCATTTTTAGGCTGTAGCCACCATTGTTGTTTGGCGGGCCCGGGCTGGATTCGAACCCGCCAGCTCAGGTGTACGTGGCTGGCGCATTAGCCCGTTGAGCCACAGGCGCCGAGCCTATTTACATTTTCTTATTCTGCTCTTCAGTTTTCATTTCCTTAGGTGAAAGTGTAGATTATTTCAAACCTTTTACTTTCTAATACAAGAATTTCCCTTTAAGTGCACCCCCCCCACACATTTTGACATTTTCATTTTCATTCAATTCAAAATATTTTCTCATTTCCCTTGTGACCTCCGCTTTAACCCATGGTTTTTCAGAATGTTATAGCTTAATTTCAGTGTTTGGGGACTTCCCAGATATTAGATACTGATTTCTAGCTTAATTCAATTATGGCCAGAGATTAGATATATTCCTGAAAGGTTACCTATAAAGTGAATATGGAAATCAAATTCCATTTTCCTAAGGAAAAATAATGTAATGACATACAAAGGTCAAGATGAGATCAAGTTTTCAAACTTCTGATATAGCATCCTTTCCTCTACCTATGTTCTCTCTCTAACACCATCTCAAAACAAAGAAAACATTTGTTATTCTCTACCTACCCTTGAAAGAAGGGAAGAGGAGACGGGGAGAGGGGAGGGGAGGAGGAGGAGGACGAGGAGAAATTTCACACACATCGTTTTATTTGATTTTTACCAATTCTATAAAACAAGCAAGACAGTATTCTACACATGTGGAAAGTGAAGTTCAAAGAAATGATGCCCTACAAGTTTGCTGTCTCATTATTCCTCAATCATCTCTCAAAAATACAGAAAGAAAGTTCACTGAAACCCATAAATAATTCAAAAACCCTCATTTTAGACACTGCTATAATTACTACCAGTTCAGAGTAAATTATAGCAAAACTGAATAGATTTAAGTTCTTAAATCTTGACTTCTCATACCCATTCATTATTAGTAAGATATATAATGAGATCTGTTTAGTAAGTCATAAACTAGACAATCATATTTGTTTACACATAAAAAATTAATATGAAATGAATATAAAAAGTTATATTTTTTTCTCTTTCAAAGTCTTGAAAGGTTGATTAGGATCTAAAGCTCTAAAATATTATCTGTCGTTAATATTTATATATTAAAACATACTGATATTAAATATTTAATATTCAAAAATATTAAAATATTTTATACTATTCTATTTCTAATTACATTTCTAAACTATAATGTTACAGAAATTAAATGGCTTCAAGGGTAAAAGGCATACACTCTTACCATATAATCCCTGACTTACAAGTTGCAGAAATTTCCACCACTTTGGCTCAGGTATCAGTAGTAACAGCAATCAAAATTAAAACTAAAAAGAAAAGGGGAAAAAAAATTAATAACCAGTAGGCAAAATGCATTTATATTTTCAAGGAAGTCTTAAATTCACATTTCAATAATTTCATCAAGGGAGCTCTAATCCTAGAACTAGTTCTTTTCTAATTAGTTTCAGCTAGGAGCTTATAAGGTATGTGGATTCCTGTATAATTCCAACTCCCTATCCTGAAATAACCTCTGAAATTAATTTCAACAACTCACAGTAAATAACAGCCAAAGAGAAGTAAAACAAAGTCAAGTACACTATACATGTATTCAACTAAACTACTCAATTCATTTACTCCACACCACATTTTAGGTTTTTTGCTACCTTACAGAAAGAATCAGATAAGACAGATCATTCACATAAGAACTGTACCTGATAAGAGCATTTGTATTAATTTTTCCCAGAACAACATTTAAATTCAATAAAAATCTTGATCATTTTGTAGCTGTTTAATAGAAACAAAGGTTTAATAATTGCCAAAATGACCCTTAAAAGTGGATATTAACCCTTAAATGACCCTTAAAAGTGGATGTTAGAGTTCAGCCTTCCTGAAATCATGTGCTGTTTACCAATGCCAAAGCTACGAGGTAACAAAAAATGTAATATAGTTTTCTATTGTTTCAGAGTTATGACCTACTTAGGAAGAATACCTACAAGAAAACTTGAGTGAACAGGCATGCATTCATGCATCCAGCAAAACTTTACCAAGCATCCTGTATATGTCAGCCCCTCTTTCAATACTGAACACACAAACATGAATAAAAAAAATGCCTGCTTGTGAAAGTATAGGTAGTCCCTGACTTACAAATACCCAACTTACACACAACTCACACAAATGGAGGATATTACAGGTAATTGATAAATGTACCTGTTACAACTTACATACGAATTCAACTTAAGAGCAAAACTACAGAACCTATCTCGTTGGTAATCGGAGGACTGCCTGTACTCAGTCTTATGAAGGTGGCAGATAAATGCAGATAATTTTAATCCAGTAAGTAGATACAAGAAAGCAAGAGCAGGGCCCCTCAGAGGTAGGATGAGGTATGCCAAACAACTTCCAGAAAGTTAAGGAGAGGTAGGAATTGAGCAATTTTAATATGGAAGAAAAGCAACTTTCGGTCTACTAACAGGAATTATCTGGACATGTATGAATCCTGTGTAGGCTGGGAGATTTTGCATACAACACAGTTAAGACTGCCACCATCCTTTTAAAAGTATTTTTTAACAAACAGAATGATCATTCGGTGACACTCTATTTTATATGTCTTACTTTACTCATTTAAATTTGAAAGCAGCACACTATTTTCCCTCTCTTCCTTAGAAGCAGCTGTACAGCAATGCTCTTGATTATGCAGAGTAAAAGACAAAACTGAAATCTCCCTAAGTAATTTGCATAAGCAATCACCTTATTTCCAAATACAGAAAATTATCCCTGGGTTTTAGGTTATCCAGACCTAATTTTACCTCTACCACATCAGCTAATTTGCCTTGATGATTTCAAAAGTAACCAGAACTTTACTTTAGAGATGGTTATTTCTAGCTAACTGTGCCTAAGGTCAAGAAGAGTGTCCAACATAGTATGTATTTTCTAGAGGACCATTTGTGTTTAAGAATCATGTGTTAACTCTCCCTTTGGAAAACACAACTATGGATTTTCACATTTGTGTGACAGGCTATGGAATTATTATTTTTGGTATAAGATATTATTTGGTAAATGCTTTGCTCAGGACTAAACATAGTGCTAACACTTTACATAATCTCACTCAGTCTTCACATTAAAACATGAGGAAATGAGGATCACGCAGCTGGGAAAATGAAGAGTCAGAAACAGTCTGACTACAAACTCACTGTTTTAATATATACACCAGACTGTCTCCTTTCGGACGTGTACACGTGCATTTTTCTTTCCTACTGAGCTGCTAACATTTCTAACCTTTGTGAGTATATAGCCTCCATGGTATAGTAAAAAGCACATCTTCAACTCCTTTGAAGTTATAGGTTATAGGTTAAGTGTACAACACAGCACCTTTAACCAAGAGGTGCAGTACTGGCCAGCATAGGGAAGCATATTTGTATGTGATGCGATCATTCTGAGTCTGTGTGTGCCCATATGGTGGAGCTCTGAGTGGCACTGACAACACTCACTGGGAGCATGACTGCCTTCTAATTTCTAATGTCTGGGCTAATGTCCCTGACACTCCCCTGCCAGAAATATCCTCTTCTCATCTAGCTTCCAGGTATCCAAAGGTCTCCAGCCTTCAGAACACAGCCTATTACAGCCTCCTACACCCACCTACCTGTACCTCTCTCTACCCACTCGATAAACACGTATTTATTGTGGTTCTGTGTGCTCCTACCTGAAACAACCAAAGCCTAATCCTGTACCCCCAAAAACCTCTAGGACCACCAAAACAACATATAAACAAGCAGGTAGTGTTTTGAGCCTCTGCCCAGAGAATCTTAATGGAATCAAGGATCTAAGTAAGAGGTGTACTTGGTGTGCACAGAGCATGAGGGAGGAGGTGCCTGCCGCCAGGGGCAGCAGCAAGGAAGGTTTAACAGAACTGGTAACTGAATGTGAGCCCTAATTCAGGTGACATGATGAAGACATAAACTACGACAAGGGGACTTTTTAAAGGGAACAAATCTGAGACACATAGGTCTCAGGAGATAAAGTGAGTGGGGATACTGAGTGTCTCTCAAAGTATGGAGCCAAGTGAGGCAAGGCTGGTGATGAAATGTTCTTCAGAGCAACACTGACCAACCTGGTGGCCTCTAGCTATGTGGAGCACTTGAAATGTGGCTAGTATGACTGAAGAACTGAATTTTTATTTTATTTCATTTTAGTTAATGTTAATTTAAATGTGGTTAGAGCCTACTGGGTTGGATAGTAACACTCTAAAGTTCTTGAGATGGTTGGGTTGAAAGTGTTATTACCAATATCTGAGAAAATACTGTTATGAAAAGCATATAGACATGCAAATATCTTTTGAATAAAGGAAATGAACAAATCAATGAACAGAAGAACAAACTGGGAGATTCTTGCTCAAAATCTCATCAAACACGTATGTATCTTGCTTGTTCATTCAGGTTCCAAATAACGCCCTCAATATGGTAGCATACAAATGCTATCAAGCTGTCACCAAGTTTCAGCCTAACTGTTAAAACACTACTACTAAATAAAAGTTTCTCATACTACTCACAGGCAAAAAGAAAAGAAACTACATCACGAAACCATAGCAAGTCATAATTTAGTCAAGCGAGGATAAATAAATAACCACCTATTTTAAGGTGCCTTTTATTTAAAAGAGAGAGAGGAGGAGAGAGAGGGGAGGGGGACCAGACAACTTTATGATACCCAACACGAGTTCAAGTCATTTCAAATACATTACTTTTTTTTGAGACAGAGTCTCAAGCTGTCGCCCTCACTAGAGTGCTGTGGCGTCGCAGCTCACAGTAACCTCAAACTCTTGGGCTTAAGCGTTTCTCTTGCCTCAGCCTCCCAAGTAGCTGGGACTACAGGCACCCGCCACAACGCCTAGCTGTTTTTTTTCTTGTAGTTGTCACTGTTGTTTTAGGTGGCCCCTACCCACTGAGGTACAGGCACTGCCTAATTTCAAATACACCACCACACACCATTTTACCTTGCAAGCAGTTCATGTTACATTCAGTTTACATTCCTTTGTACTCTGATGAAAGAAGTAACTGAATTGCTCATGAAGCATCTCATTTTGTTCTACAGGGCACTTTACAAAGTCACTGATAATAAAGTTTTCCCTAATAAAGTGTCCTTTAATCTTAATGATACAGGACATCCAAAGTGAACACGAAAAAATAAAAGAATTCCGTGATATGAAAACGTTTATCCTGAGAACAGGTTATGTCTAAATGATCTATTATTAATCTGCCAATATTATCCTAATCTGATTGTATTTGGATTTGTTTACTATTTTGGTCCTTGACATCTCTCTTAAGCCTCTAAATTCCAGTTTTCCAGAAATCAGAAACTATCGTGTATACAACACACACACATCCTGTAGAACAGCTCTACTTACTTCATTTTCCAGCTTTATTTCCTAAACCAGGTTGAAAGTCTACATTCTTCTCACTTCTACCCATGACATCATGTCACCAATGTTCTTACCTATCCACATATAAATATTTACAAGATTATTAGACACTGTAGGACATTTAGCTTCAGAGAAATATTTCATAAAAATGTCAAATATGAATTTTTTAGTAAGAAGTATATGTTTTAGCTCAATAAAACAACAACTTTGGGGTTCTCCCCTTGCCCTCTCAGGTGGACAATGTGAGCAGAGATTTCGAACTACGGAACAATCCTATGTCTTTGTAAATCAGAGCCAGTATGAACACACTTAGCCACCTCCACCATTCAATTCAACGTGTAAGTGAACTCTTAAAGAAGGTGAGGCAAAACAATGCTAAATTATTAATAAAATAAAATCTTTGCCCAAGAAATTTTTATCTGGTAGAGGAAAATAAATAAGCACAAATGCAAAAAGAAGAGCAAAAAGGATACTTCTCTAAGTTAAAAATGTTAACTGCCTAATTATGGTCATCATAGCCTCAGCTAGGTGCACATTCATTTTGATAATTAATAAACCTGTGTTAATTATACTATGAGAGAGCAGATGAAGAAAAATTCTCCCAGTGTTGAGTACTTTACTCATCCCAAAATAATTTATCACAGACCTAAATACAAGTATCATAAAATAATATTTTCTTCGCTTTCCATTTAATGAACAATAAATGCCTAATAAAATATGAAGCGCAATCAATTGTTCACATAATGTGATTTTGCAAAGATCCGTGACTGGCCCATACCTATGGGCTCAAGAGTCTCTCCCAGAGAATCTTAATAGCACAGATCTGGGTTGCATGAGCCACTTTAAACAAAGGTTAGAAGGCCATTATTTTGTAATTTTGTACTGAGCTCCTACACTCAGCCCCAGCAGATCAGATCAAACAGTAATGGAGTCACTGGTGGACTAATAATCAAACTAAACTCAGGACCAGGCCAGTTTAAAAACAAAAAAACAAAAAATCAAAACAGGTATGTTGAGAGCAACCAATCAGAAAAAGCCCAGTTTACTAGACTTGTTTTAATCCTATAAAAACAAAGTAATTTTGGTGTGTGCCACACCTTTTGGGAGCAAAACACGATTGTAAGAGGGACTTTACCCAACAAATGCAACCAGTGCAACATGGTTTCTTGTACCCTCAATGAATCCCCAACAATTACAAAAAAAAAAAAAAGTAATTTTGAAATGACCCATCTATTTTTCATTCCTTATTTCTGCTTTCTTCAGGCCCATTCTAAAACAAAATTCCTCTGCTGAGCTCATGAAAACATTCTTTCTACCTTATACGATGAAGTGTTACTTGATTCTTGAACTCCAAAGAGAAGCCAATCAGATCTTCAACTAGATTTTTAATGTTGTATTTTGCCTCTAGCTTCCTACTATGAATTAGAAATACAACGATGAATCAGACAAAGTGATACAGAATTCCACCACTCAGGGCTAGACAGGGAGCCCCCCCCTTTCTCTAGGCCCAGTTGAGTTCAAAGGTCAGACCCCCAAATCCAAGCACAAGTAGACTGCCTTTTAGGGAAACACCCTCTGAGCTCTGATAAGATCATGAACAAAGCAGACTTTGATGGTTTTTTGAGTGGTTCCACCTTGGGTATGAGCACACACCCTAATCCCTTCTCAGGGACAAAAACTGCAAAGGACCAACTGCCAGCCCTGTGTAATCCTCTAGATTTAAGACTCTTAGATAAAAGAGCCTACCTGGAGACTCCCAAGAGAGTGCTGCAGTTCTTTCTTCCCTTCTAGAAGCTCTGGTGCTTTTCTGCATTCCTTTCTAACTTCAAATAAAAGTCCTATCTTACCACTGATCTGTGGTCCATGGGTTCATTCTTCGAATCCCTGAGACCAAGGACCTACTGAAGAGCGAAATTCTGGTATCAAAAGGTGAAGCTATTATTACAAAATATTACACAAATACACCACACCACAAGCTTGGTGTGCAATGTGGCAAGACTGATACAGTAGTACCCCAGGGGATCCATTCCAAGACCTCCAGTGGAGGCCTGAAACCATAAATTTCAGGTACCAAATCTGATTCAGGTACCAGATTTCAGATACAGTATCAAACCCTATATGTATTATGTTTTTTTCCTATATCTACATACCCGTGATAAAGTTAAATTAATAAATTAGGCACATAACAGATTAATAACTGATAATAAAACAGAAGCATTCTAACTATATTCTGCAATAATTCACATGAGAGAGACTCAAAATATCCTACTATTTTTGGGCTACGTTGACTGTGCGTAACTGAAACCTTGGGTAAGGGTACACACAGAGTGCTATGAGGCAAGACTAATTCCACCAGTTGCAAAAAACATGAAAAGATCTAAAATTTGTACATTGAACAGTAACAGCAAGAGGCTGATCTATGTCCTTTGAAATAGAGTATGCTAAGTTACTATGAATGTAATTGCTCTCACCATCTAAACACTGTGCTATGAAGAGGTGGTCGACGAGTTCCCAAATGTAGAGCTTGCTCCTGAAATAAAGTGTCTGTGTGTGTCTGCCTGTCCATCTCCTGGGAGGCTACCGTGATGGGCCCCACACATTTAAGCTGAAATAATGCTGGGCACTGAAGGGGTCTCAGAGCTCTGCCCCCCTCTAAGTGAGGGCCCTTGAGGCCATCCCCATCCACTTTTGCTCAAATACTATTGAAGGATTAAGCGTTCATGATTTGTAACCCCACTTACTCTGGAGCTTTGAAATAAGGCTTTCTTTACACTCAGTAAAAGCCTATAATCAAGATGTCCAACCTTTTTTCTTTTCTGCTGCACACTACAAGAATAAGAGTTGTGCTGGGGCCACACATTAAATATACAAACACTAACAAAAGCTAATGAGCAAAAAACAAAAAGGTCTGTGCATAATTTTCATGATATCCAACACCACAGATAAGCAAAACAGTCCTCAAATGATCCGCATGTGTGACCTAATTGGACAACCCAACCCCTTGTAACTTCAAACCCATGCTTTCTGTTCACCCACTGAAAACAGAGTCTGCAGAACTCTTCTTCCCCTCCTAGCTCCCAAAATCATGAGAGCAGGGTTGAGGGGCCTATCCTCCCCCAGTGCTCTCCAGTCAAGGCCCAAGAGACACAGGGCTCAAGGACACACCTACCACATCCAGGAGGAGGGAAATACTTGCCATACAGCCCAACTTCTCCCTGTGCCTGCTTTTACCCACCTATCTCTGTCTCTGCCCAGCCCCTTTGTTCCCCCCACAACATCCAATTCCTGAGAACGGGATCCACAGGCCTCCTCCCCAGGTGCCAGATGCCTCTCTTAGGTGGCCTCTCCCACTTCTCCTAACTTTCCAATCTCCTTAACAGGCTAGGTGCTGACATTTCTTTATACAGCTACCCCACTGCTTGCCAGGCCTTCAGCTCCATTCCCAGGGCAAAGCATTGCTCAGCTACCCTAGCTGATCATTCCCCCTTCCACAGGCCTACCACACAGCATCACCAGCTTCTCCACTGACACACTAGGAGACTCCAGGCTGTTTATTTAAACCTAAATTTCTCTATCTATCCTAAATTTCTCTATCAAAAAGAAATTGTGAGAATTAAAGGAACTAACCCATGGGAGGAATTGGCCAGTTGTACAGCACATGGTAATAAAGAACATCAGCCACTGCTAAAGCACCATCAGGTGCCACCACACCACCACGCCAGCAGAGCCAACTGCTAAAGCGCCACCAGTTGCCAACGCACCACCACGCCAGAAGCTGCCCTACCCAGTTGTGCAACCTACCAGAGCTGGGGGAGTGTCACTGATTCTCAGGATCATCTCCAGGACTCACATGGAAAGAGTATCAATCAACCTCCCAATCAATATGGGTCCAGAACAAAATAAATAATGAACAAATGAGCAAACAAAAACCTAAAACCAAGATGATTTCTAAAATTCAGGTTCAGTCCTAGTCTTAAATTTGCCTAGTTATTCATTACTACAACAAAAGTACTGATATACCAGAGATCAGTCTCTATTTGAATTTTAAGGGTTGAAAACCATCAATTCAATTGGTTTTCAAAGGAAAAATGGATTATCTAATCATATGGCACTTCTGCCTACACATGACAGTTAAGATTTTTTTTTTTTTTTTTAAAGAGACAGAGTTTCACTTTGTCACCCTTGGCAACACAGTTCACAGCAACCTCCACCTCTCAGGCTTAAGAGATTCTCTTGCCTCAGCCTCTCCAGTAGCTAGGACCACAGGTGCCTGCCACAACGCCCAGCTATTCTTTTTTTTTTTTTTTTTTTGCCGTTTGGCCAGGGCCAGGTTTGAACCCACCACCCTCAGCATATGGGGCCGGCACCCTACTCACTGAGGTATAGGCACCACCCTACAGTTAAGATTTTTTAAAATAAATATTTATAGAAGACAGGTCTGGCCCTGGGCAGCCACCTGTAAATCCTAATGATGCAGGACAAGGAAGCCCTACAACTGCTGCCTTGGCCCTGGCAGCGCTGATGGTGTGGCAGATGGAGAAACAAGCTTGCGGAAGGGCCGGACACCTGTGCGAAGACACTGGTGCCTTGCTGTCTCCTTCCCATGCTCTTCTTGCTGGTAAATTTCATGGATGGCGCCTTGCTGTCTGCTCTTCCTGCACATCTGACTGGTCAATATCATGTCAGTTTCCAGGTCCTGGGTCTTCATTGGACAGCTGGCTGTAACTGATGAAGACCCACGCCCTAAGAAGTTCCCGTCAAAACAACTCCCTGGGACTATATAAACCCCTGAGCAGAGAGCTCAGAAGCAGACCTCTGCAGGACATTAGAGAGAGAACAGGAGAACTTGTTCCTCTCCAAGCAGACCTCCGCAGGACATCAAAGAGAGAACAGGAGAGCTTGTTCCTCTCCAAGCAGACCTCGGCGGGACCTCAGAGAGGGTACAAGAGAGCTTGTTCCTTTCCTGGGTCCTCTTTGCCTGGAGGTCTGGTTTTTCTTTTACTTCTAATTTTCCTTTCTTGTAAATAAATCCTGACTTGCCACTACTCTCGTGGTCCGTCAATTCCTTCTTCGAATCGCCGAGACCAAGAACCTGACATTCCGGCATCACTGTCTTATACTGTCATGTGTATGGTGGTTATTTGGGAAATAATTTGTTCATTGATTGGTTTCTTTGAACTGTAATTTTTTGTGAAAATAAAATAGACTTGGGGTGTACTGATGGCATATGTGGTCACTTAAAGTGAGACTCTGTCTCTACAAAAAAAAAAAAAGAATCCTGTTAATTTTATTTATTTATTTATTGAGACAGAGTCTCACTATGTTGCCTTTGGAGTGCCATCACAGCTCACACCAACCTCAAACTCCTGGGCCCAGGCAATTCTCTTGCCTCAGCCTAGAGAGGAGCTGGAACTACAGGCGCCTGCCCCTATGCCTAGCCAACTTTTGGTTGCAGTTGTCATTGTTGTTAGTAGGCCCAGGCCCAGGCCCGGGCTCAGTGTATGTGGCTGGTGCCCTACTCACTGAGCTATAGGTGCTGAGCCAGAATCCTGTACATTTTAATTTTGTTGATATATAGTTTTTATTTTGTACAGCGTGGCCATAAAGTTCATGGGCAATTTAAATAGTTGCCCATGAACTTTATGGGTACCCTTTATTTTAATTTTCTTTTTTAGTTTCCCATAAAATTTAAAGTAAATTCTAGCTCAGTGCCTGTGGCTCAGCGGCTAGGGTGCCAGTCACATACACTGGAGCTGGAGGGTTCGAATCCAGCCTGGGCCCACTAAACAACAATGACAACTACCACCAAAAAAAAAGCCGGGTGTTGTGGCAGGCATCTATAGTCCCAGCTACTTGGGAGATTGAGGCAAGAAAATTGCTTAAGCCCAAGAGTTGAGGAGTCTTTATTACTTTAAACATTTGGTTTTTGATTTCAATCAGATAATAACATTGTGTACAGATTAATATTTGTTCACATGGCTAATCAAATGCCTTCATAGCCTCAGCTCCCATAGCTCAGCGGTTACGGTGCTGGCCACATACACCAAATCTGGCTGATTCCAACCTGGCCCAGGCCTGCCAAACAACGACAACTACAACAAAAACATAGCTGGCGTTGTAGTGGGCGCCTGTAGTCCCAGCTACATGGGAGGCTGAGGCAAGAGAATTGCTTAAGCCCAAGAGATTGAAGTTGGTGTGAGCTGTGATGCCATGGCACTCTACCAGGGCAACAAAGTGAGACTCTGTCTCCCCCCCAAAAAATGTTCTCTTGTAAAGAGATTTTTGCTGTTGTTTTTTTTTTTTTTTGAGACAGAGTCTCAAGCTGTTGCCCTGGGTAGAGTGCTTTGGCATCACAGCTCACAGCAACCTCCAATTCTTACACTTAAGCGATTCACTTGACTCAGACTCCCAACTAACTAGGACTAGAGTCGCCCACCAAAATTCCCGCCCATTATTTCTGTTGCAGTTGTGAAGATGGGGGTGGGATATTGGACCGGTGAGGAGTGAGTGGCGGGACACATCGGCTGGCACAGCGCCTGGGGCTCGGGTTGACGAGCCCACAGCGAAGCGCCTAACTGAGCAAGTAACATTTAGGGCCGGCCTATCCTGCCGGCTGCAACGCAGGCCTTGCCAGAAGCCGAGGTCACCCCGAGGGTTGGGGGGGCGGTGACAGGATGCGGGGGACGCTCGCCCCGCCCCCACCACCCTGCCTCCATGCGGCCTCCCCTGTCCGACCCCGACCTCCCCAAGAGATCTGGCCCCAGGCGTCAGGCTCCAGGCCACGCCGTCCTGGCTTGGCGTCCGGCCTGCGTCCCTGCCACCTGGCCCGCACCCCCACGGAGCCACCCGTGCCCCTGACGTGACCAAGCGCCCCGGCCCGGCCTCCGCCCTTGCCCTTGCCCCGAATCCCCTCAGGCGGTTGGTAGAGACGGTCACAGCCTGGCGGCCGCCGGGAACCCCACTCCTCCTCCCCTCACCCACCTCCGACCCCCACGACCCGACCCAGGGTGCGGCTGCCGCCCCGCACCGCACCTTTGGCAGTCCACAGAGCAGCACCGTGAGGCACCGGCCCGGTCCTCTACCCAGGGAGACACGGAGGCCACCCATTGCCACAGCCCTCTGCCCCGGCCGCACTGCCCTAGCCCAAGGGCCGACACCTGCTGCTGCCCGGACGCAGAGACGGCCTTTGACACAAGAAGACCGAGTGCCGCTGGAAGACGCGGCGGGCCTGGAGCGAGGCCCATTGCTTCTCTCGGGCGAGGGAGGGCCAGGTGGGGAAGGAAAAGTGGTGACAAAGGGCAAGAGGAAAGGAGTCAGGGGCGGACAGGGCCGCCCAAGTCCGTGCCAGGGGGTCCTCAGGCACACGGGGGGTCCTCAGGCTGTGCCAGAAGGCAGGCAAGGAGGCGGGCGACTGACTGAAGAAGAGGCAAAAGCCTACAACACCCGGCGGTCTCCCATCCAAGTACTAACCAAACCCGACCCTGCTTAGCTTCCAAAAATCAGATGAAAACAGGCACGTTCAGGGTGGTATGGCCTTTGAGCAGCAGGGCACCTGGGAGCCTCAAGAAGGAGAGCTATGCGACTGACCGGGCCTGTCCAGCCCTTGCGCACACACCGCTCCACGGGACAACAGCTGGGGGCCCCTGAATCCCCAGAGTGGCCTAAGTTTCCGGCTGCTCGCCCCACGGGGGCGGAGGGGATGGGGGAACATACGGGTCGGGGTGTGAAGGTGGGGGTCTGGAGCGGCAGTGGGCGTGGGGGGTGGCAGGCCGCCGGGGCCGCCCAACGGCTGTGGCGTGGGTCGCCGCCGGTCGCGCCCCCCGCCCCGCAAAGCGTCTGTGCGCCCCCTCGGACCCTTGCGGCCGCCCTGTCCAGCTGGCTGCCCCGCAGGCCTTGCCAGAGGCCGCGGTCACACCTGGAAATGAGGACTTAGGTACTCTGGAAGAGGATTTCTGCTGGATGCTCACTAGCAGAAGTGGCAGGTCAGGACTCGGGTCCTCTGGGAGAGAAGTGCTGCCTGGATGCTCACTAGCAGAAATGGGAATCGAGGCCTCGGGTCCTCTGGGAGAGGAGTGCCCTCTGCCTGCACAATAACAGAGAGCAGAGGTGAGGACCCAGGTTCTCCGGGAAAGGAGTGCTGTGTGTTTGTACACTAGCATAAAGTGGAGGTGAGGACTCCGGTCCTCTGGGAGAGGATTTCTGCTGAATTGGGAAGTGAGGCCTCGGGTCATCTGGGAGAGTAGTGCTGTTGCCTGCACAACGGCAGAAAGCAGAGGTGAGGACTCGGGTTCTCTGGGAAAGGAGGGCCGTCTGGATGCACACGAGCAGGAAGCACAGAGGATTTCTGTCTGGGTGAACATGAGCAGAAATGAAAAGTGATTACTGGCATCCTCTGGGAGAGGATTTCTGCTGAATACACACTAGCAGAAATGGGCAGTGAGGACTTGGGTCTCTGGGAGAGGATTTCTTCTGGATGTGCACTTGCAGAAATGGGAAGTGAGGACTCAGGTCCTCTGGGAGAGGAGTGCTGTCTGCCTGCACAATAGCAGAAAGCAGAGATGAGGACCCGGGTTCTCTCGAAAGGAGTGCCGTCTGGATGCACACGAGCAGAAAGCAGAGGGGAGGACTGAGGTCCTTTGGGAGTGGGTTTCTGTCTGGATGAACACAAGGAGAAATGGGAAGTGAGGCCTTGGGTCCTCTGAGAGAGGAGTGCTGTCTGGATGCCCACTAGCAGAAATAGGAAGTGAGGTCTCGGGTCCTCTGGGAGAGGAGTGTTGTCTGGAGGCCCACTAGTAGAAATGGGAAGTGAGGACTCCCGTCATCTGGGATAGGATTTCTGCTGGATGCACACTAGCAGAAATGGAAAGTGAGGATGCTGTGTGCTTGTACACTAGCAGAAAGTGGAGGTGAGGACTCTGGTCTTCTGGGAGTGGAGTGCTGTCTGCATGCACTTGAGGAGCAAGAGGAGGTGAGGACTCGCATCCTCTGGGAGAGGAATGCTGTCTGCACGCCCGCTAGCTGAAAGCGGAGATGTGGAATCGGGTTTTCTGGGAGAGGTGTGCTGTTTGGATGGACACTAGCACTAACTGGTAATGAGAACCTGTGTTCTCTGGGAGAGGAGTGCTCTCTGCATGCACAATAGGAGAAACAGGAGATGAGGACTCGGGGCCAAGCTGGAGCTTGAGACAAACTTGTAGTCTCCCTGAGTTCGTGCATGCGGTTACATGGCTGGTGGAAAACTGGCTAACATTGGCATTAATGGTCCCTCAGCAGCAGTGTTCAGAGAGTCAATGCAAGTATTGTCTGCTAGAGATTGCACTGTGGAAACACGCTGCCTGTTCATAAGAAGAAACTTGCAGATAAACCTTCTGGGAGGCAAGGCGTTGTGGAAGTTGGTAAACTTCTTTCCCTAGTAGCTCGATAAGCGTTATTGAGGAGATGAAACTTTTTCCCAGCAAGAAGCACACTGCTGGTTATCTGCTGGAGCTGGCTTAAACTGCTCTTCTCACTGACATCATGGATGTAGTTGCATGGTGTTTCCATTGACTTACCTTGGCGACAGGCTCACGTATACGATTGTTCCCTCAGGAGAAGTGCTCAGTGAGTTATATGTGCGAGCAATGCATTTATTCTCCAGAATGGATTGCACTTTGGAAACACACTCTAGGCTTTATACGAGGGAACATGCAGAAGAATGTTCTGCCAAACAAGAGGTTGTGGAAGTTTGAAAACTTCCTTCACGGGTAGCTCTAAATCACCTCTTTCAGAGGTGAAGAACCTACTTATCCCATCCCGTGGCATACTGCCGGTTATAAGCTGGAGCAGGGGCAAAGTTCTATTCTGCAAAACAGATTTCACTTTGGAAACAAGCAGAAGTGTTTATAAGAAAAGTGCAGGTGAACCTTCTGGGAAACAAGGTATTGTGCCATGTTGAAACAGGTATTCATGGTTAGCTCTAAATGACCTTACTGAAGATAAGAAACTGCTTTTTCCTCCTGATGAGGTATGGGTGGAAACGTGTGTGATCAATATAAGTATTTTCTGGAATAGATTGCCCTTTGGAAACCCGCTGATGTGTTTGTAAGGAAAGTGCAGATAAATTGTCTGGGAAGCATGGTATTGGGGAATTTTGAAAAAGGCATTCATGGTTTGCTCTATGTAGCATTACTTAAGAGAAGAAACTGCTTTTCCCTCCTATCAGGCTACTGCCGGGTATAAGCTGCAGCCGTGGCAATCTGCTCATCTCACTGACAACATGCACGTAGGTCCATGGTGATTGCCCGACTTTGTCCCCACCTTTCCCTTCTGCTCATGTGCCAGATAGCACTCCTCTTCCAGATTACCTGAGTCCTCAACTGCCCTTTATGATAGTGTGCATCCAGACAACACTCCTTCCCAATGCAGCCAAGTCCTCACCTCAACTTTCTGCTAGTGTGCAGAGAGCACTCCTCTCCCAGAGCAACCAGTTTTCAACTCGCCTATGGGCGGTGTGCGATAGGCCAGCACTCTTATCCCACGGCACCCGAGTCCACACCTCAGCTTTCTGCTGGTGTGCATATAGACAACACTCCTCTCCCAACACACCTGAGTCCTCACTTCTTTCTGCTAGTTTGCATGAAGACAACACTCCTCCTTCATCACACCCGAGTCCTCACCTGCACGGGGAGAGGAGTGCTGTGAGGATTCACATAGCAGAAAAGGACAGGCAAGGACTCGCGTCCTCTGGGAGAGGAGTGCTGTCTGGATGCACACGAGCAGAAATGGGAAGTGAGGACTCAGGTCCGATGGGAGAGGAGTGCTGTCTGATTCTACACTAGTGGAAAGCAGAGGACTCAAGTCCTCTGGTAGAGGAGTGCTATCTGCCTGCACAATAGCAGAAAGCAGATGTGAGGACTCTTACTCTGGGAGAGGAGTGCTGCCTGCATGCACTCTAGCAAAAATGGGAGATGAGGACTAGGGGGCCAATGGAGTCCTCACCTCCGCTTTGTGCTATTGTGCATGTACATATGTGCTATTGTACATACATACGCACATACATGTGAACACATTTATTGACATACATGAACATGCATATGCACACATGTAATACCTGTACATACTTGTGCACAATGTATACAGATACATGTACATACATGTGCACACATATGTACATACTGGGACATACATATACATGTATGTGCATGCATGTATGTACATGCATGTAAATACATGTGTGTACATGTACAAACATGTAGATACATGGACATGTACACAAATGAATGTATGTACATGTGTACAGATGTACACTCATGCACAAGTATACATTCATGTGCACACATGTACACGTGTGTCCCTACATGTATATACATGTGCACAAATGCATGTACATAGATATAAATACATGTGCACACATGTACATACATTCCCTGTATGTACATTCAAGTGTACACATGTGTGTACATACAGGTACATAAATGTACAAATACATGCACACATGTACATACATGTACCTACATGTATATACGTGAGCACAAATGCATGTACATAGATATAAATACATGTGCACAGACACACATACATGTCCCTATATGTAAATGCAAGTGCACACACATATGTACATACATATGCACACATGTGCATAGATGTGCACACATGTACATACCTGTGCACACATTTATGTACATGCTTGTACATACATGGACATATATGGCACACATGGACATACATATTCCTACATGTACATACTTGTGCACATGTGTATCTACATATATTTACATACATACTCACATGTGTACATATATTTACATTTCTGTACTTAAATGTACATACAGTTGTATACATGTGCGCCCTTGGACTACAGGCACACACCACAACACCCAACTATTTTCTGTTGCAGCTGTCATTGTTGTTTATCTGACCCAGGCTAGGTTCAACCCCAGCAGCCTCAGTGTGTGTGGCTGACACTGTAACCACTGTGTTTCATGCATCGAGAGCCCCCCGGCTATTTTCTTGTTGGAGTTGTCATTATTTACCTGTCTCTGGCCAGGTTTGAACCTGCCAGCCTCAGTGTATTTGGCTGGTGCCATAACCATTGTGTATGCATGCTTAGCCTCTCTTTACATTTGTATGTGTTTTAAAAACTTTTCTTAAGGAAAATTTCAAGGAAATTTAAGGAAAATGTAAGGAAATATGACTTTTTTTTGAGATAGTGAAATGGATGCCAGCAGCCTCTTGGCAGCCTCATACCACCCCTGTAAGACCAGGGGGCTGGGTAGGAGGGAGGGAAAAAAGAGGGAAATGAAATGATGCCAAGCTCACTCTTAGATTGGGCTGGAACAAAACAAAGATAAGAGTGAACGAGCTGGGCAGCACCTGTGGCTCATCGAGTAGGACGGCAGCCCCATATTCCAAAGGTGGCGGGTTCAAACCCAGCCTCAGCTGAACTGCAAAACAGAAAAATAGCCGGGCATTGTGGCAGGCACCTGTAGGCCCAGCTACTCAGGAGGCTGAGACAAGAGAATCGCCTAAGCCCAGGAGATAGAGGTTGCTGTGAGCTGTGTGATGCCACGGCATTCTACCGAGGGCAATCAAGTGAGACTCTGTCTCTACAAAAACAAAACAAAACAAAAAAACAAAAACATGAACAAGCTAACTGCTTTGACAAATTATTTTACTTATCCTCAAATTGCCAGATCTGCTTTATGTTAACTTTAGGTTATCTATCTGCTAATTTGCAAGGTCTGTGTCTATAAAAAGGGTCATTATGGCCCCACACTTGCTTTTTGCTTCTTTTGCCAACTTTCAGACTATAAAAACACCAATTTCAGGCCTGTCAGCGCTCTCTCACTTAGTCTGCCTTAGACTTTGCTGAGACAGCCCCATGGCTAATAAAAGACTCCTTTTTGAACTCCTAATTTGAGTCGGTGGTCCTTATTTCATGCCATAACAATAGAGTCTCACTATGTCACCTTTGGGCCATGGTGTCACAGCTCATATCAACCTCAAATTATTGGGCCTCAGTGATTCGCTTACATCAGCCTCCCTAGTAGCTGGGACGACAGGTGCCCACCACAATGCCCACCTATTTTTTGGTTGTAGATGTCATTGTTTTTGGCAGGTCTGGACTAGGTTCAAACCTGCCTGCTCTGGTGTATGTGGCTGGCACCCTAGCCACTGAGCTATAAGCACCAAGCCCCTGCAACAACGTTTTGACTATATTTTGACTATGACCTGTGTGGGGTCAAAACCCACACATGTGCACCATTGAGGCTGGGAAAATGGGTTATTATGACTTTTGCTAATGCAGAAAAAGCAAGAGAACTGGGCTGCCCTGAGGCATACACAGGGGCTGTTTTAAGGAGGTAAAAGTCCAGAAACAGAAACTCTGAAGTTATGCAACCATTAAGCCCAAAAAGGTTAGAGGTTAAGAGCCTCCCTCTTGGAGATATGCTCCAGAGGTTGGCAAGTGTTAAATACATATTGTCTTAACAGCCTAAAGGTCTTAGCACTGCAGATAAACAGAGTCATAAAATCCATTGGAGGTTAACTTGATGGGCACATAGAAAACTTAAAAGAATAAGTTCCCCTGCAGCTTTAGATTTTTATTTAGATTTCTTGCACACATGGTTGACACATATTTTAGAGAGAATGTAAAGCAGAAAAACATTTGTTGTTGTGCAGACTTAATGTCGCCACTTAGGTTTAGAATTAGATAGAAGAAGTTAGGTAATGGTAAATGTTTTAGATCATTGATTAGGTGTGTACGTGACCACCAGTGTATAAAAGGTAGCCAGAAAGAAAGATGTTTTGCTACATGCCATCCGGAGCTGTAGTCTGCCTCTTGTTACTTCCACATTGCAATAGCGAGCTTGCACCTGAGGCAAAGCTGCTATCCAGTCGTGACTCCAGTCATGCAACAACCTGTCACATGAGGTCACATGAAGAATTTTCTACTTGTGGTATCATGTTTTTACTTTAAAAGTTTTGGGGTTTTGGAACATTTTTGATTTCACATTTTCGGGATAGGGACACTCAGCTTATACCTACCCAGGAGTATAGTTCTTATTGGAAAGGCAGAGCATATACTTGATAATTTCTTTTTTTTTTTTATTGTTGGGGATTCATTGAGGGTACAAGAAACTGATTAATTTCTTTAATCAGCCCTGGCATATTAATTCTGATTAATTTCTTTAATATAGCCCTGGCATATTTGAAAATTATGAGAGTAATTATTTTCAAGATTTTTTAGTGTCTTTATTACCTCAGGATTAAAAATATTTGTTTAATCTCTTGCAGTTATTATCCTTGTTGATGCCCAAATTGTCTTCTCTTTGACTAACGGGTACCTCTTCAATTAGGTTCTTGAGTCCTTTTCACTAGCCTGGTAGGCTTTGTTCGCTTCCTTCCTTTCTTGTTTGACAAAATGTCCCTGGTTCATGTTGAATACTTCTTGCCCTAGTAGTAGTATCCGAGGCTTCTTTAAGAAAGCTTGGCTCCTTTTAGTGTTAAATGCTCCAAGCTTGGTATGGTTGTTGTGTTTTTTCTTGAGAAGCCCATATTTTCTCAAAGAGTGCATTAAAAGGCGTTTCAAAGCCATTGAAAGTCTTTATTTCTAAATAATTTAATGTTGATTTGAAAAATATGATTATAACTTATCATACTTCTTTGTGTTTTAGAAAACATAAAAACACTAACTTATGTTTTATTTGTTGCATATCCTCCCCAAACCGAATGAAAAAAGTACTAAATTGACACCTACCTCATTCTTCTTGTATAGGAATATACAGAAGAAATAGAGTGCCTGAAGAGAGATCTTGCTCCAGTTCGTGAGAAAAATGGAGCGTACTTTTCCAAAGAAAATTTTAGGTAACTTCTTGCTATAGAGTTAATTTCTAAGAATAAGCATTCTTCTCAGTTTTTCCCAATGGTTGTCTCCTTCTTTTATGTGACAGTCTCACTTTGTCACCCTTGGTAGAGTGCCTTGGCGTGACAGCTCACAGCAACCTGAAATTCCTGAGCTCCAGTGATCCTCCTGCCTCAGCCTCCTGATTAGCTGAGGGTAGAGGTGTGTGCCTTGATGCCTAGCTAATTTTTTTATTTTTTTAGTAGAGATGGAGTCTTGCTTAGCTCAGGCTGGTCTTGAAGTCTTGAACTCAGGTGATCCCCCTGCCTCCTAGGATTACAGATGTGAGCCACCTTGCCCAGCTCCTGTGTAACTATAGTACAGTATCAAAGCTGGGAAATTGACATTGGCACAATGTGAGAGTAGATTAGTGTAACCACTGCACAAGTGTAGATCTGTGTAACCACCAACACAAACATGATGAAGAACAAGATGATGGCAGACAGCACGGATGTTTAGCGCAACTCTCGCAAATCTTCAGGTGAAAGAGAAGGGGCTGGATCTTTCTGCCTACGGAGTGTTGGTGTGGACAGGCAGCTAGGGGTGTGCAACGAAATGGTGGATTGCTGGACTTGAAGTGTAACACAGAGCCACAAAATCTGCTAGAGAAATTTTCATACCACTGTTGAAGTGACACCAGTGGCCAACCCGGCGGCCCCTCCCCCACAGAGGATTGCAGTTCCCAGTTCGTGGGGAAACTAGGTGTTTGGTGGAAAGTTCAGTGAAGTGTGGACTCCTGAGCAGAATTTGGCAACCAGAAAGGGGTTCCATTCAGAGCAGCCAGGGGGCTAGGCAGCCCAATAGAAAATTAAGGGAAAGGATCCCACCTAGGACCAGACACATTTTGAAATGTCAGAAATGGTGACCTGCCATGGTGCCTTTACCCAGAACAGCAGGTGTGAACGAATGGACTTGATCATTCCTGGCAGGGAATATTGGTATACACTGGTAGTTCAGAGGGTGCAGGGAACTAGTGGATTGCTGTACTCAAAAGTGTTATCCTGACCCACGGAGACTGACGGAGTCTAGGGGCCACTGCTGAGGCAGCGGGCACCAGTGGCAAACAGCCCCTCCCCCATGGAAGATTACAATTCCCAGTTTGCCGGGAAACTAGGAGTTGAGTTGAAAAATTGGTGCAGCGTAGACTCCTGCCCCGAAATTGGAGGTCAGATAGGGGTGCCATCTGGAACAGGACAGCTGAGGTTAGGCGATCCGTTAGAAAACACATTTTGAAATTTCAGAAATGGCGATGGGCAGGCATCTCCTTCTACGGGCCAGGTACAGTGGTAACTGTGGTAACAAAGTAAAACGTGAATCAGGTATAAGCCTGGGAACCACTCACAGCACCACCTGTGTCCAGAAAAGATATTGCGATGTAAATATATACCTACTAAAGTTGACCCCTATGTCATACCTGTAGTTGTGTGTGTGAGAATAATATTTTGGTGGTTAGTGCCTTTTTTCTTTTCTTTCTTTTTTTTCCCCTTGTTTCATCCTTTTCTTGTTGGAGTTGTTGTTAATTTTCTTTCAATTTAAAAAAAATTATTTTCCTTTTTTTATTAATAGTATTTTTTTCTTCTCTTCCTCTTCTTTCCTTCTTATGGTTACTGAGACTGCTTACATCAGAATTTTAGAGTTTTTAAAAAATGATTATCATCATTTTTATTGTATTTGTTTTTTATCTGTATGTTCAGTTGTTTCTGATTGTCCGTGCATCTGTGTGCTTGTGTGTCTGGTAGCCTTTTTGTCTGTTTATTTGCTTGTATGGTTTCAACATGTTTTGTGTTTTGCTAAATCCTCAGGTTAGCTACTTTCCCTAACTCCCATTTTCATATTCAACAAGAACAAGGGGAGAGGGGACATGATGGCTGACTGGAGCCAGTTTTCAACAAAAGCTCCAGTCCAGAGGAAGAGATAACAGCCAGAAAGAACCCAACAAAGACAAAGGAGGGGAGCTGAGCTGAGAGAAGAGATAGTTTTTGTTTTTTGTTTTTTTTTTTTGAGACAGAGCCTCAAGCTGTCACCCTGGATAGAGTGCCGTGGCATCATAGCTCACAGCAACCTCCAATTCCTGGGCTCAAGCAAGTCTCCTGCCTCTGCCTCCCAAGTAGCTGGGACTATAGGCGCCCACCACAACACCCGGAAATTTTTTTTTTTTTTTTTGGTTGCAGCCATCATTGTTGTTTGGCGGGCTGGGGCTGGATTCAAACCCTCCAGCTCAGGTGTACATGGCTGGCGCCTTAACCCGTTGAGCCACAGGCACCGAGCCGAGAGAAGAGATAGTTAATGTAATGTCTTCCCTGCTGAGACAAGCTTTGACTCCAAGGAAACAAATTTCAGGTACAGATCTCTTCCCAAAAAGGACATGTGTCTGTCCCCTCCCCTAAGAAAGTTGCTTACTTGCTGTGGGATCTCTATTAGTGAGTGATGAACTGAGGCTCTCCTCCCTCACCCCACTGGAGGGAATTGCTGGAAGTTGGGACTCCTTCTCCAGAGAGTCCCCGCTGTGAGCCCAGGAATTCCCTTACCTGGCAGGAAGTTTGAACAAGTATTTTCCTTGCCACCTTGAACTTCCAGTATACCCTTCCCCTGGCCTGGCCATCTAGAAGTCCAACTCCTGCAGAGACCAGAATGTCTGCAATTCTTGGCTAGGACTGGGCATTACTTAGATGGAGGCAGAGCAGCTGTGCTGTATCTGTGACTCCAGTAATAATACAGAAAGACATAGAGGAAAAGGTGACTGACCTGGCCCTGAGAAAGTATATCTCAGTGGTGGGCGAAGGCTTGGGTCTCTGCACTATGGGTGGAGACCCAGGAACTGCTGAGATGCATGAACCCAAGTAGAGACACCTCCCACCCAACATCAGCATTAATAGAGTGATCTGGCTGGGGTCTAATTTTGGAGAGTCATCTCCCCAACTCTGTGGTCTGCCAGAGGGAACCAGATCTCACCCTATAGGGATACCAGAGCTACAGAAAAGTGGCAACAAAGTGCCACTTTGGTGGTGAGGGAGAACTTCTTGTGCTGTCAGGATATTCTCAGGTTTAGATTGAGCTCAGGTGGAACTTTCTCCAGCCTCCATTGAGTGCCTAAAGCAGGCAGACTTCAGCTTCCCCTGCTGGATGGTGGCAGAGGGTGGTGACCACGAGGAGAAGGCAGTGACCTTACTTTGACAATGGCAGGGACATAGCCCTGGCACATTTGCTTATTGGACAGAACTAGGCCACAGAGATTGGGTTAACAGAGACTGCTGGTGGGGCTACCAGAGTGGTGGTGAAAGGTGAGCAAGGTGGGGAAAGAGGCATCAACCCCCTTGCTCCAAACCTTCCACTGGAAGAGCCTTTCTGACTCCTCATAGCACCAGAAGTGCTCAAGCAACACTTGAGCTACCAGTAGACTCCTAATATCTAGTTGCTGGAGACCTTTTTGAACTCTCCAGCTAGAGGGTGGGTACTGTTTGTAACAATTGGTTTGGAACTCTTGAACAGGACAAATCACCCAAGGACCCTCCAAGATGATGCCCCAGTTTTGTTGTAGTGAGATTTGATCTTCCTCTTCCAGGTATTACCTGTGGAGGAGGGGATGTCCTAGTTGCTTCTATTTCTCCAAAGCTGAGACTGCAACCCAGGGTCACTGATTCACTAGAATTGGACAGTGATCAGCCGAATATAAGACAGAGCGACCCACTATACCAAGCAGGCTTCTAGGGTCACAGACTGTAGTATTGTACAAGTCCCTTGCAAAATTGTAGAGGAAAAGCTGCAGTCACCAGTCCCAGTTCCTTGGTGAAGGGCTGGTCAACCACAACCCCAGAAGTCTCCAATCCAATTTCACCTTACCTGCTCATCTAGCTAAATGGTGAAAAACAATAATGGGGCGGAATCAGTGGAAAAACTCTGGCAACATGAATAATCAGAACAGTTCGACTCCCCCAAGGAATGACAAACCAGCAAAACCAGAGGATCCCATTCACAAACAGATGGCTAAGATGTCAGAAATTGAATTTAGAATTTGGATGGCAAATAAGATCAACAGAATGGAAGTTGGAGATAGAAATTCTAGGAATAATTCAAAAGCTGTCTCAAGAATTTAATGAATTCAAAGACAAAATTACCAAAGATTTAGACACACTGAGAAAAGAAGTTGCAGCCTTCCAAGAAATACAGTAGAATCCCTCAGTAACAGAATGGAGCAGGCAGAAGAAAGGATTTCCAACATCAAAGACAAAGATTTCAAACGCTCTCAAATGCTCAAAGAGGAAGAGAAGTGGAAAGCAATAACGGATCATTCTCTCAGGGAGCTCTGGGATAATTTGAAGAAAATGAATATTCGCCTTATAGGGATCCCTGAAGGTGATGAAGTAGCTTCACAAGGCATAGAGGCTCTTCTTCATGAGTTTATGAAAGAGAACTTTCCAGACATGCCAAGAGATTCTGAACTCAGATAGCAGACAGTTTCAGAACCCCAGCACGACTCAACCTGAACAAGACATCCCCCAGGCACGTCATCATTAAATTCACTAAAGTGAATATGAAGGAGAAAATTCTGAAAGCACCAGACATAAAAAAACCATAAACTACAAGGGGAAGAATATCAGAATGACTGCACATCTCTCTGCTGAAACCTTTCAAGCTAGAAGAGGGTGGTCAGCAACTTTTAATCTCCTAAAACAAATTAACTTTCAACCCATGATCCTGTATCCAGCTAAACTGAGTTTCGTTTATGATGGAGAAATTAAATTCTTTAATGACATTCACATGTTGAAGAAATTTGCCATAACCAAACCAGCTCTCTAGGATATCCTCAGACCTATCCTCCATAATGACCAGCACAATTCTCCACCACAAAAGTAAATTCACTTTGAAATGTTTGATCAAATTCCGTCTTCCACAAGGGCAAAAGGATTAAAAATGTCCATTGGTCTTTCAAAAAACTTGATGCCCAAAATTCTACCAGGCCTATCAATATTCTCAATTAATGTGAATGTCTTAAATTGTCCTCTAAAGAGGCACAGGCTGGCTGACTGGATTCAAAAACTCAGGCCAGATATCTGCTGCATACAAGAATCTCATCTTACCTTAAAAGATAAATACAGACTCAGAGTGAAAGGATGGTCATCTATATTCCAGGCAAATGGAATGCAGAAAAAAGCAGGTGTTGCAATTTTATCTGCAGATACAATAGGCTTTAAACCAACAAAAGTAGGGAAAGATAAGGATAGTTGCTTCATATTTGTTAAGGGCAATATTAAATATGATGAGATTTCAATTATTAATATTTATGTACCCAACCAAAATGCACCTCAATTTATAAGAGAAACTCTAACAGACATTAGTAACTTGATTTCCTCCAGATCCATAGTAGTCAGAGATTTTAACACCCCTTTAACAGTGCTGGATAGATCTTCCAAAAAGAAGCTAAGCAGAGAAATCATAGATTTAAACTTAACCATTCAACATTTGGATTTAACAGACATCTATAGAAAATTTCATCCTAACAAAATTGAATACACATTCTTCTCATCACCTCGTGAAACATACTCTAAAATCGATCATACGTTCGCGAATAGAAATTATTCCTTGCATCTTCTTGGACCAAGATGGAATAAAAGTGGAACTCAGTAACAACAGGAATCTGCATACTCATACAGAAACATGGAAGCTAAATAACCTCATGCTGAATGATAGCTGGGTCATAGAGGAGATTAAGAAGGAAATTACCAAATTTTTGGAACAAAACAATAATGAAGACATGAATTATCAGAACCTCTGGGATACTGCCAAGGCAGTCCTAAGAGGGAAATTTATAGCACTGCAAGCC
>CAUYRH010097357.1:0-18304 GCA_963574655.1 Perodicticus potto
AAAAAAAAGAAAGAAAGAAAGAAAGAAAAGAAAAGAAAACCATAATTGCAATTATGATACTGGAAAATTCAGTGAAATATAATGCCCAAATCAGTAATAAAATATTTAGTAGATAAATTCAAAAATTTGATAGCATTTAAAATCAAATAGGTTTATGTTAATAGTTTCATTTGTACCTAAGTTTGTTTTATGCAGTAATAACACTATCTTTTAGTTAATTAAGTCTAATCTTCCTTTTGAATAAAATCCAAAATTAAATTCACATTTTAATTATGCCATGTATCTCCTTCTTACTAGAATTTATGAAAGGTCAATGTAAGCATTTAAATATATTCATTAATTTAACTTCCTGTTAAAATTGCATAGGTTGGTAAATAGTGGTCACTTTCACATACCCGATTGTAGTTTTACTTCATCAAAAATTCTGAGGCATTTTCATTGTTAGCAGGTAAACGCTTATATAATAGAAAATATAAATAAGCAACTCCTCAAACAATGACTTCTATGAATATTTTATTTAGTGGTTGAAGAATAAATTTTGAACATTTAATCAGAATTTTAGCTTTTCCATATTGTTTGAACATGCACATGGATGAGCTATGCAACTATTTCCCTGAAAATTCTAAGCTATTCTAACTTTCTCATCTACTTCACATCAGTATAGTCCTAAAGGAACATGCATGAACTTTACCACCACAAGGGAACATTGTTCCTTGAAAATCATAAATGTAGCATTCTATTTTTTGAGCATGTGCTTCCACACTTGAATCTTACTCCAACTTTTCTTATATGCCATCCTTTCAAACTAAAACAGATCCTCAACTCACTGTTACTTTCTTTTATCCCAGCCCATCAGAGATTCATTCTCTCATTCTCCTCTTTTTCTCTGTCCCACACATACCCTTCAGTAAATCCCAGTTCTGCCTTCTTATTCTTACGTAGATAGAGAGTGTAAAATCACTCAACCATTTATACAGATCCTGCAAATCAAGATCTGTAATCCAGCCAGTAATCTTCCCATTATTCATGGCAGCAACCTTCAGTTACTCACAGTACTTTATTAATGGTAGGCACATCTGTAACAAGCACATGCCCAAATTGCCATAGTTATGGATGGCCTCTGGGTACTGATCAACTCAAACTGTTCATGTTGTTCTCTGATAACTTTCGATAATCTTCCCCAATTTATTCCTAAATTATCCTGCTCTGGAAAATGTGGAGTTTATGAGTTCTATAGCCAGGGACAAGATCACATGGAGCAGGCATACCCATTGTAAACTGACTTATACGGGATTTAATGCATCACTTCAGCTTAAAAGAGCCTCAAGGCACCCTCAGGAAAGGTAGAGGAGAAGACCCTCACATTTTCTTCCAACAATGGTTGGCTCAACTCTAATTTGTTCAATGTCTATTTCAAATTTCCCACCACTTTCCATAAGACCTTAAATCAGCTTCTATCCCTTCCCATGCTCAGTAGATTGCTCCTTCCTTCTATGAGAATGCTGAGTGTTTGAGATTTGCTCTTCCTTCACTTTCCAATCCCATTTACTTTTCATTACTTCTCTTGCACTCCTGGGCCAACATATCCAGCTTCACCTTTCCTCACCAAGGCTATGCTCCCTAATTCCCCTTTTGATTTCCTGCCTTTAGACCTTTTTTTCCTTGAGATCTTATCTTGAAACTATAAGCATGAATTTTATAAAATCATACCATATTTTTTTCTTTAATCTCTTATCTACTTCCTTTTCTCATCTGAACTTTGTTATGTTCTGGATTCTTCTTATGCACTTATGATGCCGTTGTAATCTAGATTTTGCTTTCACTAGGTTTTTGAAATTTCACTTGATAAGGTCTACATTCAAAGGACATTTCCAATCTACTTTTCTGAATGTGCTTACTGCATTTGACTCTGCTAATCTGTATCTAGTTCTGAGAAAGTTCTTGAATTTGTATTAAAAAGAACATACTCTCTTGAGCCTTTTCTATGTGTGCCTTTTCCCTTTCTTCTCTATGAATTTTTCTCCACTTGATTTTTATTTTTACTTTTTTATTTCAGATTAACATGAGGATACAAATGATTACATTACAATGTTTGCATTTGTTAGGTAAGGTCCCTGCTGTGGTTGTGTCCAGCACCCAGGAGCTGTGCCATAACCTGTACATTGTGCCCATTAGGTGGGAGCACACCAATCACCCTCCCTTTTCCTTTCCCCTTCTTTCCTCCTTCCCTGTACCCCCAATCAATTGAGATTTTCTCTCATGTGAACTTGTATTAGTTCATATATTGGCTTCATATTTGTATTGAATACATTGGATACTTGCTTTTTCATTCTTGTGATACTTTATCTACTTGGTTTTTAAATGTCAATATTCTTGAAGGCTTCATCTTCAGTGGCTAATCTTTTCATTTTGCACTCTCTATAAAGGTAATTGTCTCATTTTCTTGTTTTCTAAGATCACCTATGTGAAAATAGCTCTGAAATCTATTTCTCTAGTCAAGGTCATTTGCAGGACTTTAAGACTTTAATCCAATCCAGTATTTAAAGGCATCTCAAAAATCACAAATTTTAAGTGTACTTACTTTGTCAATGCCATCATTCAACTGACATCTTTTCTTGATGTTTGTATTTCAATTGGTGACAACATAGTCCACCTGACACCAAAGGAAAATCTTTGTCAATATCTTCTTCTCTATCACCAAGCAATGCCTCTACCTCCTCACAGCAACCCGTCAAGCTCACTTAGTACATGTTTCTTAAATCCACGTAGCCATTCCTAGTCCCACTTTCATAGTTCAGATAGTTTACAATTCTCAATTCAGGTCACTAATAATCTCCTGAAATGATTTTTTCCCCTTCTAGACCTGCCTTCCGAGCCTGTCTTGCTTACCCATAACCTCAGTTAATGTCACACTACTGCAAATTCTTCAATGACTTCTCACTACTGACACGATAAATTCCAAACCCTGAGTAAGGCATATAAAAATCCTTTTCATTTGGCCTTTGGCTGCCAGCTCATTTTCACCTCTTTACCTATGTTGTCTATTGTAATCTCACAACACTGAGCTGTTGGAAGAGCTGGCATGCACCATGTTGTTTCTTCTGTGATTTTGATTGTGCCGCCTCCTCTCCCTGGAATGCCCTTCTCCCCTCCTCACCTGTCTAAGCCCCCTATGTCTCCTCCCCATTCTTAACAACAGTGGTGTTGGTCTGAAAAATCCTTTCTCCATGTCCCTCCTAAAATACTTTTGATAAATCATGTGCCCTCCAGACATTTTCAGTTTAAATCTTTAACACTTTCATCATATGTTTAAGAGGTCATAAAAAAATAATTTTCAGTGTACTGTAAATACTGATATTATAGAGCCAGAGTCAGGAAACTACTATCACAAATAGCCCAGATCAGGCCCACTCCATTTTCCCAAATAAAGTTTTAACAAAAGACAGCAAGGTTAATTCATTTGCATGCTTTCTCTGGATACTTTGAAGGTATAGCAGCAGATTCTAGTAGTTACTACAGAAATTGTGTGGCCCACAAAGCCTGAATATTTGCTGCCAATTCTTTACAGAAAATGTGTGTGAAACCTGCTTTAGAAGAAAACTCTTACTCCACCACTTAAAATGTAGCCAATGTAATCTATACAGCATAATGATTCAAAGATACCATTGCTTATTTTAAAAACTCATTAAAGAAATTCTTGTTTTCCTAAATTCCATTTCTCCTTGAATTTCCATTTCATCTCACCACCTGTAATAGTCAGGTTTCTCCAGAGAAATAGAAGTCATAGAAAATATATGTAGGTACAAAGAAATTTATTATAAAGAATGGTTCTTGTCATTACAGAGGAAGGCAAGGCCAAAATCTGCCAAGCTAATGTCACATGCCAGGTTGAGTCCAAAGGGCAGCACTGCTATGGAACCAAGAAAAGCTATGTCCCAGTTTGAAGGCCTTCAAAAGGGAGTTTTTTTTTTTTTTCTTTTTTACTCTGGAGATAGTAGGGCCAGCCTTTTGTTCTATCCATGTTTTTTACTGATTGGGTAAGGCTTGCCTGCATTTAGGAGAGAAATCTGCTTTATTTAGTCTATCAATTTAAATGCTACTCTCATCCAAAACATCCTCCTAGAAAAACTCAGAAAAACTTATGACCAAATATTTACCTCAGTACCTCATGGTTTAGTCAAGTTGGCATATGAAATTAACCATCACAATATCTAATAGTATTCTAATGTATTTTGTGCTTAAAATGTTTTATTGGTGACCTTATTATACTTCTCTGTATTCAAATATTGATTTATATTAATATTTTAAATTAAATTGTAAATTGTGGTTCATGTATACCATGGAATATTATGCAGCCTTAAAGAAAGATGGAGACTTTACCTCTTTCATGTTTACATGGATAGAACTGGAACATATTCTTCTTAGCAAAGTATCTCAAGAATGGAAGAAAAAGTATCCAATGTACTCAGCCCTAATATGAAGCTAATTTATAGCTTTCATATGAATGCTATAACCCAACTATAGCACAAGAATATGGGGAAAGGGGCAAGGGAAGTGAGGGGTTGGGGGAGGTTGGGGTGAAGGGAGGGTAATTGGTGGGACCACACCTAGGGTGCATCTTAGAAGGGTACAGGTGAAACTTACTAAATGCAGAATACAAATGTCTTCATACAATGACTAGGAAAATGCCAAGAAGGCTATGTTAAACAGTTTGATGAAAATTTTCAGATTGTATGTGAAACCAGCACATTGTACCCATTGATTGCACTAATGTACACAGGTTTTATTTAATAAAAAAAAAAAAAAAAGAAATGAGACAAAGGAGATAAAAAATAAAAGAATAAATGCTGTGGTTGAATATGAGTTACAAGTGTTGCATATTTCTCAATTATCTTTTACTTATCTTTCATCATGTATTGCCACTTGAGCAAATACACTAATATTTTCTTGAACATTTGTAAAGTATTTTATTTAATTTTCAGTTCTCAGTGTAGAAAATCTTACTTTACCTCTAGTTTGCCTGCAACTTAAAAGTTTCCTGATCTCGTTACTAAACAATGAAAGTTTATATGTAATTCAGTTTACAATAACTATAAATAGTATGTGTTTAAAGGAAATACTAACAAAAATATTTTCTCAGAAATTTACTTCAAAAACTAATATATTCATGTTGGCAAACCTGACAGTCTGTGATTATTTAGGGGCAGAACTTGTGAATGGCCTCGTAGCCTATTGTGTAAATTCAGTAAATACTCAATAGTTTTGAAACCACTGGTTATAAAATTGATAAAGGAATACAAGGAGGAAATTTTGGTCAGGAAATACAACTTCCTTATGTAGACCTAATTTTCCTAGATAGGACATATACCACATGTACATATATCATTACAGCAGGCCTAGTTCCGTATGTTGATCACCTCTGTATATTGACCAGTTTGCTACATTCCCTTTGGTGGTCAACTTACAGAGGTTCTTGTTGTGTAAATATACAATTCAAGGGTTATGTGTGGAATATTGAAGGAATTGGAGAAAAGACTCTGGGAAGATGCCAGCTTTAACTTATATCTCTGCTTCTGTCACCTCCCAATTCTAATTAAAGTACCAATCCTTACCAGATTACTGCAGAGGCAGAAATGTCTATAGATTCTCAAGGCTATAAATACTAAGCTCCAGCTACACTGCAGCCCTCACAAAATCAGAGGATAACTTTGTTGTTCTATGGTTCAGACTCGAGCTTGATGATATGCTACAGAGCTCAGGAGTGAGAAATTGAGGGAAAGATTTTAGTCAGAGATTTGTGAGTTCTCCTACATAATGAGCAGTAGTCTCCCTAACTCCCATTTTGCTACAGAAGGAGTGTATTGAGGCCTTTGAGCCTTTTATACACAAAACGTGGCAGAATGAAAATTTCAAAAATATGGATAGAACTGGAGAACATCATGTTAAGTGAAGTAAGTCTAGCACAGAAGAAAAATCTCACATGTTCTCACTGATGTGTTGGAGCAAAATGTTAAAATAATAATTGATCTCATAAAGACAGAGATGAGAATGATGGTTACCAGATGCAGCTAAGTATAGTAAGGAGCAGGGGATAAAGTGAAAGTGGTTCACGGGTAAAAAAAATGCAGTACAACAGATAGATAGAATGAACAATGTTTGTTAGCACATTAAATGGACTATAATCAACAAATAGTTAGGGTACACTTTAAAATAACGAGCATAAGTGAAATGTCCCTAACATAAAGAAATGATAAATGTCTGAGGTACTGAATACCTCAATTACCACGTCTCAACTAATTCCTTTTGTTTGCCTGTATCCTAACATCACATGTATCTTAGAAATATGTACAAGTATTATGTTCCCATAATCATTCAAAATAATAAATAACAATTAAAGCCATTTAAATACAACATTAAAAGAATAACAATAACAGCTTTTCTTTAAAAATTCGAATGATGATACTATTGAAACTCAAATGCCTGGAAGATCAAGCAAAAGAAAAATCTCAAAAACATAACTACTGCTAGGAAACCTGTATATTCACATGCAAAAGAGTAAAACTAGACCTCTACCTCTCACTGTATACTAAGTCAACTCAAAATAGTTTAAAGACTTAAATGTAAGACCTGAAACTATGAAACTGCTGGGATGAAACCTAGAGGAAATGCTTCAGGACATGGGTCTATGCAAGGATTTTTTTGGCTAAGAACTCAAAAGCACAAGTAATAAAAACAAAAATAGACAAATGGGATTACATCAAACTACAAACTTCTGCACATCAAAGGAAACAATCGACAAAGGAAAAAGACAATCTACAGAAGAGAGAAAATGTGTATTTGACAAGGGGTTAATATCTAGAAGATATAAAGACTCAAAGAACTCAAAAACAAAAAAATGAATAGTTTAATTAAAAATGGTGCAAAAGAATTAGAATAGACATTTCTCAAATGAAGACATACACATGGTCAATTTGTATATTTTTAAAAAATCCTCATTAAGGAATACTCACCTGTCTATATCCTGATTTTAAAAATATCCTTAACTACAAAGATAAATAGAAAAAAAAGCGTCTGGACAGTAAGTAATATTAAAAAAATCGGACTGATATTAGACTTACCATCTCTAATACCAGAAACTAGAGGTAATAAACTAATCAGCAAACTACTGAGAAAAAGGACATATGAGCCTCAAATCCAGCCAAGATTTAAATCACCTGTCAGGTGATATACAGCCCACAAGTCTTTCTGAATAATATTTTCAAGAAAGCACTAATGGACTACAAGCAAACATCTAAAGAACCAGAACAGAAGCCTTAAGAGAGGGAGTTTTATAAATAAATCTGAATGGAATATGCCAGATTGACTATGAATGTATAGTTTAAATGCTACATAAGGAATCAAAATAGAAAAGATATACTACAACAAAAATCTAATCATAATCTGGAACTCAAATTATTATTTCAGAAAAATTGAGGAAAGAATGGATATAGGAGCAAAATTTAAATAGGACAGGAAAGAAACAAAATAATAGAAGGGTAAGTAGAAAGCGTGGGCTATGACAGCACAATGAAATCCTAATGTGAAAATTATTGCAATAAATGAAAATAGATCGAACTCTAGAAACAGGTCTGGCAAACTATAGCCTAAAATGGAATCTGAAAATAAAATCTTATAAGGGCAATGCCTGTTTACATATTGTCTGTGAGTGTTTTTACCCTACAATGGCAGAGTTGAGTGGGTGGGAAATGTACCATAAGGCCCACAAGCTGAAAATATTTACTATCTGGTCTTCTAGAGAAAAATCTTGCAACATCTGTTCTACATTCATAAAAAAGAGATTCGATGACTGAATTATTTTAAAAACTACATATCTAGCAAGATACTGCCTAGAGCAAACACATGTGGAACAAGAGTACAGGAATGATAATAAAAATACAGGAAAAGGTAAATTGAGCTAATGCAAACTAAAAGAAAGCAGAGAACAAACATTTCATTTGAAGAAAAGAACACCACTTGTGAGAAGGGTCAGGAGAAAACTTCTAAACATGGATCAAAAATATTTTCACATAGTAAATGAGAAAATCTCATGAATGGTATGTCAATCAGGTGGATGAAAATATCTCAGATTGTATGTCAAGCCCGCACACTGTACCCCATGATTGAATTATTGTACATAGCTATGATTCAATAAAAAAAATAAAAAAATAAAATAAAATAAAAGGAAGTTACCTCTGCACCAGTAGGGTGCACCACAGGAATGAGAACGTGTGGTGAGAATGTGTGAAGAAGCTCTATGTACAGACTGGTCACTCCAGCTCACTGTGTCTTTCCCATCTTCTCCTCTCTCACCTTCTCTCCAGCATTTTCCTCACCATGTCTCTTCTTCAGCCACACCAGCTCTCTTCCATGCATTTCTTTTTTGCTCATATCCATCAGAGTTGGTTTCCACGTACCACCAAGAACTCTGACAGTTATGATGGAGATGGTGAAAGAATTAGAGAATGCCAGCTTCTTATCAGAAAAAAAAGGATATACATTTTAAAACAAAAATTATTTTACTTCCAAAAGTGACTTGTTCAACATTTTTCCATAAGACAAAGATGTTTCTAGATGCAAATGAAGCTGGGTCTCCATGATGTGGGAATTGAAGAATTACAGGTCATCAAACAAGCCTTCTTCCCATCAGGAGCTGTGTGTGACCTCCTCATCAGATATGGGGAAACACTGCTTTTACACCAGGAGCAGCTTTGTCATCTGTACACTATACTTTTTAGTGTCAACTTTTCTTTAATTATTCTAGATTTATATAACACCACACAGAAAACTATTTAAATGGGCAACATTATAATACAATACTAAGAAAAATATTCACAGGAAGGAAATCTTCTTAACAGATTTTTTGGGCAGCACCTGTGGCTCAGCAAGTAGGGTGCCGGCCCCATATACCAAGGGTGGCAGGTTCAAACCTGACCCCAGCTGAACTGCATCAAAAATTAGCTGGGCACTGTGGCAGGCGCCTGTAGTGCCAGCTACTTGGGAGGCTGAGGCCAGAGAATCGCCTAAGCCCAGGAGTTGGAGGTTGCTATGAGCTGTGACTCCACAGCACTCTACGGAGGGCGATAGAACGAGACTCTCTCTCTACAAAAAAAAAAAAAACAAAACAAAACAGATTTTTCAAGGAAAAGGAAATAATTTAGCCCAGTGCTTGGCATACAGGAAGTACTCACTAAACTCAGACTTCTTATAGTAACCACATGGGACTATGCTCAGTGATGACTCTCAGGGAATGCATTAAGGTAAGGGGAGCACAAAATCGTTATCACTTAAGACTCAGAATTGTCGCTGCCTCTTTCATTAAGAACCCTTCCATGGGTGGTGCCTGTGGCTCAAAGGAGTAGGGCACCGGCCCCATATACTGGAGGTGGTGGGTTCAAACCCGGCCCCAGCCAAAAACTACAAAAAAGAAAAAAAGAAGAAAAAGCCTTCCCCAATGGTCTCAGTTGTGTTTCTGTAACACTGTACATAGCTCTTTCTTTATACATAAAGTAAAGGTATCACAATTATCTCTTTATGAGTCTGGCTTCCCCATGAGACCATGAACACCCTGAAAGCACACCTCTCACAACACCTGACCCGCAGGCAGCACTCATTAATGCTTAGATGGGTGACTGAATGGTCTCGAGAATAGAAAAGGAAGAGAGATTACTGCATCCGGGGAGCTGCACACAGTTGAGCTATCTGGGACACTTATTTCAAAAGGTGGAGAAGGCGTCATCATGCACGGATGGTGTCACAGGCCATGCAAAGGGGATTGAGTTTATCCTGAGGCCAATGAATTCCTTTCCAGCAGGAAGAGACAATGATCACATTTTTGTTTGTGAAAAGTCATTCTGGTTGCAGTATAGGGAAGAGAGGAGATGTAAGGGGATAGGACTGCTTGGAAAGACTACAAAGTTGCTTTAATATCCCATTCTCAACAAAGAAACTGGAACCAACATACTAAAATCAGAAAAGGAAAGAGGTGAATTATGGAGATACTGAATGGATAAATTTGACAGAACTTGGTGACCCATTAAATATGAAGGAAAGAGAAATAAAGAATGGCTCTAAGTTTCAAGTTTGGGAAACAGGGTGGATCGTGTGGGAAGAAGAGAAGGGCAGGTTTAAGAGGGGAGATTTCCATTTCAGAATCATTGTCTCTGAGAAGCCTCATAGACACGTAAGTGACCCAGTCTAGTAGTTGGACAATAAGGCCGGTACAGAACAAGAGAGATCTAGGATGGGCCAGCAAACTAAATTCTAAAATCTGTGCCTAATAAAGTAACTGGAAATCATAATACTCTTTGTAGAAACCATGAAATATCAGAAATAAGCCTACTCATAATAAAGAATTTAAAAATTAAACAAGTATCTGCTTATATGATATTAAACAAATGGCATTAGACACAAAAGGTTTTACAATATAATACATGCATGAGAGAAAAATATATTATTATACTCATCAGCTTATTGTTTTTCATGAAATCTGGAGAAAGTTCAACATTGATTTTATTCAACAGTGTTGTTGAGGTTTGCAAACCACTGCATAAGCTCATGGTAGACCATCATGCTAAAACTGTCAGAATACTCATCACCAAAAGGCTGCTTTCTAAGGAAAACAGACATGAAGAGTGTTTCAGATAACTAAAGAAAACATCTTACCTATGAGCACCTAAAGAGAAATCCTCCCTAGTTTTGTTTATCTCAATGGTCCATATTTAGTAATGTTAAAAATCATCCAACTCAAATAATACTTCTCTGAATTCTGGTTTTATTATTTCAAGAAGGATGGTGCTAAAAGGCTTTTTTCTCCCTAGGGGCCACTCTGTGCCACCTGGGAAAAGAACTTCTTTCTATTAAGGCCATGTATGACTTGAAGGCAACATCACTACCCCATGCATGGTGTCTGCAAACCCTTGCCAATCACTGGTACTTATCAACAAAAGGCTCAAAAGCAATCAACTGTCGTCTATTAAACATGCAAACAAATAAACTGGGTCATCTGATCAGTTCCCTTCTATGCCCTATATTTCGTGCAAATGTTCTATCCTGGATGGGCCATGAGACCTCAGGGTACTCACTAGTGCTTCCGTACTAACCCACAAAAGAACAGCCTCTTCTTATACCTCGTTAAGATTTGCAAAGCAATGTGCTTACAACCAGAGTTACCCTACTCTGCTGGTCTTAAGTGATTAGATCCAAGAACACAGGCCAGTGCCAAGGGCAGCCCACTCAGGATTTTCCGTTATAGATTGCAGCCAACCAACTCCCTCATCACAGCAACATATGACTTAAAAGTAAGAGGCTAACTAACAAATGAAGCAAACTCAAATACCAGTAAGATTCTAATCAAGTTGTTTTAAAAAAAAGAAAAAAATCTAGCACAGAGCAAGGCATAAATACAATGTGGAATCTTGAGGAAAAATCAATTTCATTTTGATAGTCCAGGATGTGGAAGACTCCTGACTCTAACTTTTGGTTCCAGCAACCAGCCCTTCTTATTGGAAGAGTTTGCCGCTCGTGCTTTGTGAAATGTGGACCCCCAGAGATGCCTGCACATAAACTTACTCCCCTGTGGTCTCTGACTCATAGGACAATGCGACGCAGTGAGAACACTCCTGCCTGGAATCAGAGGCCTCAGTGGGCACTGACTCTCCCTGTGAACTTGAACAGGTTGCATCTTCCCTGGACAAGTCCATCTTCTCATCTGTAAGAGAAAACTGAATTGGGTAGTCTCTACATGAGTCTATTTGATAGGAGAACAGATTTAGATCTGCTTCCTGTCTGAAGAGTGCAGTATGGAAGGTAGAATATTGGCCCTCCCCTCAAGATGTCCATGGTCTAATCCCCACACTTATGGATAAGTCACCACGTATGGCAAAAGGGACTGGGAAAATGCACTTTAAGTAAAGAATTGAGATGGGGAGATTATCCTGGACTATCTGGGTGGGCCTGGTGTAATCACAAAGGTCCTTGTAGGAGGGAGAGAAGAGGGTCAGAGTCAGAGGAGATGAATCAAATCAGCAGAAGCAAAGGCTGGAGTGACGCGACCACAAGCCCAGGATTCCTGTAACCTCTACAAGCTGGAAAAGGCAGAGAATGGAGCCTCCAGAAGGAGAATGGCACCTTGCTGTTAGCCCTGAAAATCAGGCATATTTGTCACCTCTGACCTCCAGAAATGTAAAATGATAGATTTGTGTTGGGTTGAGCTGCTAAATTTGTGGTAATGTGTTGCACGGACAATGGGAAACTAATACACACGGTAATCTGGAGGAAGGGTAGAACATGACTCTTATCCATGCAGAAAGTAAGGACCTATAAAAAATAAAAAGATGAGGCTGCAGAGTAACAGCTGATGCTGTTTTGGGGAGAGGCAGGAATGTGATACTATTCTATATAAGTTGGCATGGGGAAGAGAAGAAAAATCAGATAATGTTTCTCATACTGAATTTTGCTTGACAACTATAGTACTTTCTTGCAATGACTCCATATAATACTTTTAAAAATCTGCAAATGTATGCTTTGCTCCATATTCAAAGGTGATGGATAATCAAGAAATATATTCTGTTTAAATATGACCCCCGTACACTTATAAATGCTCTCTCCTAGATATATTATTACTCATTTTTTCTTCTATTCCTTTATTCCATAAATATCCATAAAAAACACTATGTGCAGGGTGGTATTAGGTACAGAAGAATAAAACAATAATATTATAATAATGATGATACCTTCATGGTTCTACCAAACTAGTAGAGAAGATGGTTATTAAAGCTTTTAGGAAAGGGAACAAAAAGGATTTTTCAGAAAGGGGGAAAAGAGAGAGAAAAGAGATGTTAACAAAGATAATCAAGGTCCCACAACTCAGAAAAAAAGCAAAATTAACTCACATTTTGATTTCACTATTTCCAGTCATTTTTTTATGGATAAGTATGTGTGTATTTTGTATATAATACATATTACTCTTCATACATAGTACAATAGGAAATATACAAGGTAATGTGGGGGGCAGCTATTGTAACTGGAGGGTTAAGGAAGACCCCTTCACCCACACTTAGAAGTAATGTTTCAGTTGAATCCTGCAGGCTGAGTAGAGGCTGGCAAGATACAGGGGGTAGAGGGCCGAAGGCGTGTTCTAAATGAGGGAGATGGCACAAGCCAAAGTCTCAAGACAGAAGGAACACGTAGCCTTAAACAAAGATGGCGTAGAACAGAATGGCTGGGGCACAAGAGCCGAGGGAGAGAGGCGCACAGTGGAGAGGCTGGAAACCACTGGGGCACCAAGGGCCTGAGTGAGTCAGGTAAAAATCACGAGTTGATTCCAAGGCAACGAAAGTCCACCGAAGGCTTCAGCTAGGGAGGGGCCATGATCAGGATTATGATTTTAAACCCTGACTGTGATTGCCATGCTGAGACTGGAGCACATCCATGTTTGGTACAAGAAAGTTAAGGAGGGAAGGCTGGAGGTGAACACGAAATTTAGGGGGGGATTGGGAGGCTTGTTATCAAGTCCCAACTTTCCTACTAAATAATGATTGTGGCTGTCATTTGTGGAGGGATTACTGGGTGCCAGGCACTGATCTAAGTGTTTTACTACAATAACTTGTTCACTCGTCTCAGAATCTCTACAAGGCAGGAATAATTACTAGCCTTATTTTATCCAGCTTGCCCTGCACCATTTAGTGGCTTGGCTTGGATGTTTGGCCCCCTCTGAATCTCATGTTGAGATGTGACCCCCAATGTTGAATGCAGGGGCTGGTGGGAGGCGTTTGCATCCTGGGAATGGATCCCTCCTGAATGAGTCGGGGCCTCCCCGTGATAATGAGTGGGTTCTTGTTTTATTAGTTCACAGGAGAGGTTTAAAAAAGCCCAGCACCTCCCCATCTCTCTTGTTCCCCCTTTTTCCACATGACAGGCCTGTTCCCTCTTCACCTTCCACCTTGACTGCAAACTTCCTGAAGCCCTCGCCAGAAGGAGATGGCTGACACAATGCCTCTTGAACAGTCTGCGAGTCAAACAAGCCTCTTTTCTTTATGAATTTCCCAGCCCCAGGCTTTATTTTAGACAGAGCAACATAGACTAATACCTGTACCTAGTATGCTAAACAGAGCTTTGATTCCAACCCAGCAGCCTGGTGTCAGAAGCTGTCCTCTGAACGGCTCACTGAGCTGCCTCTCCTGACCACTGCCTGTCCCAGGAAAGTCACGAGCAGTGCTTCCCCTGCCAGGGGGGAGAAACCAGGGGGGCTGAGCTGAATCAACACTTCTGATTTTTCCAGTTCCAATTCTATAACTTTGTCTGGAAAACTGAGATTCTACAGCCTGCTGTTTACCCAGTGGGAGTGTTGGGGGCCTGAGAGCAGTAACCTCAACTGTAAACTGACGGCCGTACTGAGGACCTAGCTCAGAATCCCTGAGGTACAAGTAGACAGCTACACCCTGTACGCTTTTCTTTCTGATTCCAAGGCTTGCTCTGTCGTACCCACCCCACCGTATCCCATTTCCAAGACAATTCACCACACGGCCATCCTCTAAGATTTCAATCTTCACCTTGAAGAAACCAACATATAAGTTAATCATGGTTTTTCTGAGTTGTGAAACCATGAGTGACTTTTGCAATGTCTCTTTCTCTCTCTATTTCTTCTTAAGATTTTACATAAGGAACATGGGTTAGTCATTTAGTTAGAAAGAAAACATACATTTTTTTTTTAATGTTCTTACCAGGCATCTAATTTTTTGGCAATCCGCTCAATAGTTAGTTTCTGAAGATTCAATTCAGTAATTATATTTTTAATGTGGCTCCTCAAAGTAACATTTAATTTACAAAAGATTCAAACTTAAAATAAGCCAGGCTACAGCTCTTGTCATTAAGAAATCAAAATAAAGTTAAAGAATGTGAGAGCTTAACAGGCCCCCCACATCATCTACTCCAGTGATTTTTAAACTATGACTGGGAATCTTGGAGTTCTGTAGATAAATAAGTCTTGAGGTGAAGGTAGACGGCCAGGGGGGAACCACATGGGAATAAATCTAGATCCCCCATCTCTTCTGCCATGAAAATGTTTCTACTTTCATCTTTTGCTGCGTAAAAGGAGAGTTTATCCCTCCCCACTCTATCTGGAGTTGGTTTATCTTTCACCATCTCAATTGCCATCTCTCTAATTGAATCCCCATCATCTCCACACTGGACTATTGTAACACCATCACCTAATCTCAGCCCCTCCTCTTGCCTCTTTTTCCAGTTCTATCTCATACCACTCCTATTTCATAGTTTACCATGTTCAAGCTATACTTGCTTTTCATGTATTCTCTAAACATACCTATCTTAGTGACAATAGCACAGGATATGCTGAGCTAGAAAACAGCCAGCCTTCTATATCAGTGCTTCAATACAATAATTGTTCCTCACTCATGTCAGGGTCTGAAATATATACCCTCCTCTAAAAAGTAACTCAGGGCTCTAGGCTCCTTCCACTTTGAGACATCATCATCTTCAATAAGGTTCCATGGCATTAGGATAGCCACAGAGAAGGAAGGTGGGGAAAGGGCTGCCCAGGACTGGGCATGGAGCAAAGACCACCAGCCAGAACTCAGTCACAAGATCTCAACCCAAGTACAAGAAAGGCTGGGAAACATGGTCTTTCAGAATGCCCAGAAAAAGGAAAATGACATAGGATTTGGTAAATATATACCATCAACTCGGCCCCAGCCAAACTGCAACAGTAACAACAAAAATTAATCCAGGCTTCAACAATACAGGTAATAGAGGGGAGTAAAGGGTGACACCATGACATCAAGTCAGCACAGTTGCATTTGCTGTTACCTCTCCATGGGATAGTCTTTCCATAGATTTTGACTAACTAAATCCTTCTCATCTTTCAAGCTCCATTTTAATCTCCTCTAAGAGACCTTCTCTACTCACTGAAGCATTCCAGTCTGAGACTGAGGGTAACCCCTCATTATCCTTCTCTTTCACGGATTCATGATTAACTGAGTGTCTTCTTATCCAGTTGGAAAAAATTACATTTCCCATTCTTCTTTGCAGTCAAGTTAAACCATGTGGCTGTTTTGGCTAAGGAGATGTAAGTATTATGTAAAACTTCTAAAAAGTTTCCTTAAGGAGATGGAGAGGGGCTTCCTTCACCCTTTACTCCCCTCTATTACCTGCATTGATGAAGCCTGGATTAATTTTTTTTGTTGTTGCTGTTACAGTTTGGCTGGGGCCGAGCTCGATCCCATCCCCCTCGGTATATGGCATCGGCGCCCTACTCACTGAGCCTGGATTAATTTAAACAGCCTCCTGGAGTATGAGGCAATGTTCTAAATAGGGTAGAGTTTCAGTTAGAATGAACTTAGGTCCCTGTGACCTTGTGGTGACAGTGCAATTAACCTGGCCTGCTTATCTTAGGATCCATTAAAGAGAGAAATGAATATCTATCTTCTTTAAGGCCATAATTGACCACCTCCCTACACTGATCACCTCCTTAAGTGCACCTAATTTTCATAGAACGGATGTGCATCACATCTACGCATCACTGCAGCAAGCCTAGTTCCTTATGTTGACACCTCTGTATGTTAACCAGTTTGTTACAGTCCCGTGGGTGGTCAACTTACACAGGTTCTACTGTATTTCCAAAGCAATGATTCGGTACAACCTCCTTGTTGTGCAGATAAGGAAAATAAGAACTTGTGCTTCAGCAGCCATAAATATGAAGGCCTAGGACAGAATTAGTCCTCTTACTTCTGGCTTAGTATTCTTTACCTATGAACAGTCTTAAAATGAAGATTTCAGGAAAAAAGAAACATGCTGAATCACTATCACACTTCCATGAGGCATAGAATTATAAGACATATGTAGTCTATACCCTTGTCACAATGTCAAATGCATAAACAAATAAATATGATACAATATAGTAAGTAATAATAAAGACATGTACATGTGCATGGTAGCACAGAAAAAATTTAAAAAGGGATAGTTTATTCTATCATTACCAGGAAGGAAAGAAGTAACACAGGATTTGGGCATTGAAGGATGAGTAGGAGTTTTCATGTAAGGATAGAAGGTAGGGAGGAAGAAAGGTATTCTAAGCAGATGAAACCAGGACATGGAGCATGTATGAAATGATATGAGGAGAAAGACAATGAAAGCAACAAATGAGTTTATAAATTAAGCTAAGGGCTGACTGTAAAGGTCCTTGTATATAAATCTATATCTATATAATACTATATATACTGTATAAATCTAGATCTATATAAATACTAGACCTTGAAAGCAAGGAAAGTTCATAAAGTGAATGTAACCAGAGTGGATTTGTACTGATTTTGGAGAACTCAGCATCTATTTTTTCCTTCCAGAAGAAGCCTGATTTCTTATTTTGGAATTGACTCTTCAATCACATACTGTATGGAGTCCGATGGGACCCACCGAGGAGCTACACCTGCCCTTGTGACCCAAGGTAGGCCAATAATCCCTCCTTTGATCCTGACTCTTGAGCAGAAAAACAGAGACAACAAACAGCTGCTGCTCACCGTAACAGTCACGCTATGAGACTATTCTGTGGCATTCTCAAGCAAACTTCAACCCAGCCAGCTCTCAAGAGTTCTTTCCCAGTAGTGTATTTTTGATACTGCTTCAATTGCCTGGGGGGTCCTCCTCATAAAGTATTTGCCCAAGCCAATTCATTCAAGAGTTTTCCCTGCACTTTCTTCTAGTATTTTTACAGTTTCATGTCTTAAGTTTAAATCTTTAATCCAGTGTGAGTCTATTTTCGTTAGTGGTGAAAGGTGTGGATTCAATGTCAGTCTTCTAGAGGTCGCCAGCCAGGTCGCCCAGCACCATTTGTTTAAAAGGGAGTCTTTTCCCCACTGAATGTTTTTAATTGGCTTGTTAAAGATCAAATAGCGGTAAGTAGCTGGGTTCATCTCTTGGTTCTCTATTCTGTTCCAAACATCTACCTCTCTGTTTTTGTGCCAGTACCATGCTGTTTTGATCACTATCAATTTATAGTACAGTCTCAGGTCTGGTAGCATGATTCCTCCCACTTTGTTTTTATTTCTAAATAATGTCTTGGCTATTTGAGGTTTTTTCTGATTACATATAAAACGAAGTATTATTTTTTCGAGATCTTTAAAATATGACAATGGAACTTTAATAGGAATTGCATTAAAATTGTATATTGCTTTGGGTAGTATGGACATTTTAACAATGTTGATTCTTCCCAACCATCAGCAGGGTATGTTATTCCATTTGTTGACATGTTCAGTGA